>CAMOHE010050468.1:0-13054 GCA_946598075.1 Artocarpus hirsutus | reverse complement strand
TAAAAAATTTCTCTTGACTAGCAAAGAGGCTACAAGAGAAAAACCACGAAAGACCTTACAATTATGAAAAAGGGGAACAAGTTCCCTTTTACTTGCACTTCCAAAGAGGAGTGAAGCATGTGCAAGAGAGATATGAAAGGACAAGATCAAGCATTATGAACCCTTAAAAGTTTTAAAGCAAGTAGATAAGCATGTTTTCGACTATCATTAATCGCTAGTCATGATAGCTGGATGATAAAAATCCATAAATGAAGTTATAAGAAGATGGACATTAGGCCAGGCTCCACGTATTAGATCATCCACGTACTAGATCATGATCTAGATGAGGATATGCAACCTAGAGTATGAATATGGATTAGTACAAGTCTTGGACTAGGGGAAAGAAGGCCTCAGAAAAACAAGGCCATATTCCTTATCAAGATACTTAGGATAGAATCACTAAATGAAAGAAACCTCGTAGGAGTAAGTTATGAGGAAATAAGGTACTCCTAGTTTATACCAATTTTCGAGGGCAGGAATTTTGTAAGGTGGGTAGATTGTAATGTCTAGAAAAATCCAACAATTAATAAGTAAAATAATTAAGGATTTTTTTTTAAAATTTCGCTGCGTATTATTTTCCAAGATTCATAAAAAAGTACAAGTTTAGAACTTATAGATCTAAATTTTGTAAGAATTAGAAATAATGCTTATACGGGAGCGTAAAGATTTAAGAAAATGTTTGAGAATGTACGATTTTAAGCTAAGGGTTTACTTGGGAAACCAAATATTTATTTATGCGTAAAGATTCTTGGATTTACAGCTTAAATTCTACAATTTTATAATTAGACTAAATTCGATAGTGTAAAGTATTGTTAAGAAGAAACTATAAGAATTTAGTTTAAGGTTAAAAACCTTCTGTAAGTAAGGCCTAGAAAATTCACAAGTTAAATCGCAACTTTACCACGATTAATAATTTTGAATTTTCTTAATTCATGTGCATTTTGAAAGTCTTAGTAAACTATAAGATTTCACTAGTTAATAATGTTATAATTGCACAATTTTATGTGCTTCATGTATGAAACATATAGCGAAATGTGAAGTTAGGATAATATACTTGGATAATTAAGAATAATTATTCAGCGTACTAAACTAAGCTTTTATGATTCAATAACTTCATGCTTGAGTCAAAGTAGTGGCCTTTATAAGAATCTCAATCAGAATATTTAAATTGAGATTAATTGATAAAAAGGAAATTCTAACTTAGTATAATTATATAGCATTCCTGCATGATGTCTGTTAAGTACGAAAAACTTAAATCAATAGTGATCAACAACTCAACACCATAATTCAGAAATGGTGAGCATAATATCCATGAATGCAAGATCAATCTCAATTTTGAGGAAGATCGCAAGGCATGATAACAATTTTTAAACCATAAGGATTATTGGAAATTCAACAATTAACAATATCCTATATGGGCACAGTTACTTATTTACACGTGTTGGTAATTACATAAAGTTTAGAATAATAATAATAATAATAATAATAATAATAATAATAAAACTTTCATGGATTCCACAAGCATTTCATGAGCCTCAAAGATAACTCAAGGTCACAAAGGATTATTTACAAATCTATATTGTGATTGAGGAGAGTTCTAAAGTATCCACAGATTAGATACAAACCTATAATCAACTTTTTATTATAAACAGTTTAGGTTTTTACCCATTAAACACAATATTATGCTTTCAAAATTGATTAAAACTGACTTACAAATAGTCAATTTAATATACAAAAATTTTATAATTTATGACCACTAGTTTTATGATAGAATTAGAAGTCTATGATATGTTTAGTTGGTGTAGGAAAAGAATCTTTGTGAAGATAAAAAGGCGATGGATTTATTGAAAAAGAATTAAAAAAAAAGAGAAGGAAATTAAGTTTCTTCTCATAAAAGTGAGGAATTTTAGAATATTAACATACTTGAATTCTAAGTATGTTTTATGATAAGTATGAATATACAAAAAATACAAGGACAGATGAAGTTTAAGTTGTTAGTTTAGCAGTTCAAATTTCAAGATTAGCTAAAGATTATTTGAATCAAATAGAATGTTTCACAAGGATAAAAGATCGAAATTTTAAGATTCGATCAAAGCTTTTAGATACAAATTATTATACTTAGAAGTTTAAAAAAATGGTGAAAATAGTTGATCACAAATTTTGGAGACCAAAGTGTGAAGGCTTAGTATTTCATAATGAAATCATGAAATTCAAAAATATAAGCTTAGATTGATGAAAGTGATTTAATGACAGTGTAGAGGTGTAAGTAAGATAAGAATACAACGAAAGAATTAGAAATTATTTATTTGTTTTTAAAAAGACAAAAAATATTACAGTTTTATAAAAATGGTTAGAAAGACAAAAAATATTACAGTTTTAGAAAAATGGTTATGCATGTAGAATTTTTGAAGTTTATGGATCAAAATTTGATTAACCTAACCACGATACAAAATAGACTTCGAGAACCCACAACAATGTCCTTAAATGCAAGAATATATATTTTAAAAAAATCTGTCAATCAAAATTAGATTTCCCTCTTTCTTTCTACTTTCTCTCCCTACCCTGTCTCTTCTCCAACTACGATGTAGAATCCAGTGTCCATTTATGACGCCTCATGCACCAATGGGTAGATCGTGACGAGATGAGTTCAACGACGTGGTGCTACTCGCAACTCCGTTGGAGCACGCCATACATGCTAGTCAACGACGCAATGCAACCCAAAACATCTGATCAAGATATCCTCATCGTCCAACATCTGATCAATATGATTTTTGTTCCTACACGACCACTATGACAAGGAGGACCTGATCCATGCCTTGTTCCACCTCAACAATCACCGAAAAGCTCCACTTGTGCACCATTGTCATGCACCACCATGGCCCTTTGCTGAAGGAGGAGGTTGACACCACCTATCCCAAAAGATTCAAAGAGGTGTGTAGATGAAAATCCACATGAAAACTGAATCGATCTGTCACAGCATGGCACAGAGGAGAACGATGAGGACCATTGGAGTCATTGAAGCCACATTGTTTCAACAATCAACATGATGGCAAGGTGCCCACTGGTACCAAAACCTTTAGAAGACTCCAAGAAATGAATAGCACAAGCCAATTTAGAGTTTCCATCAGAGAACCAAGATTGAGAAACTCATGTTCTTGTCTTTGAGGGTGTTCCACCCATACATTTAGAGGCCTAATTGAGTGAAATTGATGCCGCCAAATGACTCAGGGGATGAAAATATGTTAGAAGTCAAAGTTTCAACTTTGCTCGATCACTAGAGCCGCTGCATGAGCCCTACGAGCCATCGCAGGTGGCCAGTTTCTGGCAAGCCTTGGGTCTCATGCTCCCAACCTTTGGTAAGCGATCTGAGGCCAGTTCTTAACTTGTTTTTATGCTTTGAGTGCAAAGGTGCCTTCTTTTTGAGCTAATTCCACTCTATTTGAAATCATTGCCACTAATGGCACACAATTGAGGTGATGCAAATCAAAGTAATGGAGTTTAGAATGACATTTCTAGCAATGGGCAATCTCTAAGAAGCATTCCTAGCCATCCACGGTCGCTCTAGGACCATTATTGAGGATGCTTCGTAGACTATAAGACTAACGAGATACAACTAGAACCGCTTAATTTAGAATCTAGGTAAGTAGGAATCTTGCATACAATATGAACAATTTCAAAATGAAATGATTTACATGTTTTTATAAAAAATTTATGAAATACATTATAAGTGATATGTCATGTCATGTCATGCCATGCTATGCATGATATGTTGTATTATGTTAAGTCATGTCATGGCATACTATGTTATCTTATGCCATGCTATGTCACATCATGGATTTTTTTTGTTGAGTTATATTATGATTATGATTTGTTATGTTTTTGTCATTCCATGTCTTGTTATATTACGTTATGATTATGTCATGATCAATATGTGATGTATGTAGTATTAAATGATACTATTTATACTCACTTAACATGTTTATGATTTATGATTTGTAATGGTATGTAGTAACATTTCATACTGCATACACATAATAAGATAAGTAGAATAAATAAAACAAGACAATTTAAGTTGTTGTACCAATCTCTCTACCTATGGGGAGGCATTATGTTCAGTTCATTTTATGTTCTTGGTGTCTTTAGGGACCTCGTGAACCCTAACCTCCTAAGGATTGCATGCAACTGGTACTAATACCCAGGCTCATTTAGAATGATAATATAAGGCTTAAAAAATTAACCATAAAACAAGTCGATAAACCAACATAAAATGTTCATGTATGTTTTTATTAAATGCTTTTCAATTATGTTTTACGAGTTCAATTTCCAACTTGCTAAGCAAAAACTCATTTAGTTATGTTCAAGTTATAGGTAAGAAACCTGTCAGAGACACTCGATGGGCAGTGGCGAGCGGTAGACAAGTGATGGAAATAGAAATGGGTATCGCTTACGTAAACGTAAATTCCACATTTATTATTTTGTTAAAATATGTACTTATGAATAATTAAATAATATTATGCAAGTATGTCTTGAAGACTGTGGTTGTAGTCATACAGTCTTAGTCTAGGGAATTTTGAGATTTAAAATGTTGCAACAAATTGTGCAACAAAAATACATAAACTTTCAAGTAAAAAAAATTATAATATTATTTAATTTTAGGAATGCTTTTAGAAATTTTACGTTAAGTTAAGAAAGGATTTTAAAAAGAATATGTTTAAGAAAGTATTATTATGTTGGTTTTTAAAGAATATGTTTTAAAAAATTATTATTATTAGATTTTAAGAAGTTATTTTTTCATTTTAAAAAAATATTATTATGTTAGGAAAAAAAATATCCTACAAGTCTAAGTACCTTACGTTAAAACATGTTAAAGATCAAGATTATGTAATTAAGTAAAGACCATATCAGTAGGATCGTTACATATATTTAGACTATCATTTTAAAATTTATGTCTTCTGTATAATTTGTTCATCATATGCATGGTCCTAAAGGTTTAAAATGATGGTCTCAGATTTTAGTTTGCTTATCATACCTTCAACGTAAATGAACATAATAAGGACAATATTGATACATGAATAAATAATTAATTCTTTATTGATCAAATATCTTAAAAACAATAATATTGTTTAATTCTTAAGGCACTGAGTCTAGCATGTGACCCATTTATTTATGCACCTCATTTGCTTCTAATAAGAGTCAAATGGTTTAATTTTATGCCCAATAAAATAAGACAAAAATAAAATTTTACATCATTTTTCATTATTTTTTAACAATATTGTTAGTTTATATGTAAATTTTAATCATTGTAGTGCTCGAAACTTCATCTCTTCCTTTCTAAATGAGTCATGTGTATCTCAAGGTCATATTCCATCTTAATTTTGACAAACAATTATTATTAGGGACTTAATTGTCACAATAGCTAAGTTTAGGGACTCAATAGTTATGAAAAGTAGTTAAGGACCACATTTCAAAAAGTCTAATGTTTAGGAGGTAAATGTGCTAAAAATATCAAAATTAAAATTAAAAAAGTAAATCCTTTCTTTCTATATCCTTTCTCTCGATCTAGATCTAGAAGGGGGTGATGGGCGCGCGGTGGGCTGGCTAAGGCAAGGGGTTGAGGAGGGTTAAGGGGATGGGGATGGGGTGGGCTAGTTCGTGTGAAGGGGCCAAGGCCAACGAGGGTGAGAAGGGCAACAAAGGTAGGCGCAATTAGGGCAAAGTGGCCGATGAGGGTAGGTGGTGAGGGGCTAATGGCAGCATTGGTGAGTGCCTGATGAAAGGTGAGGGGCTCTATCATTGCAAGCCTTTACACGTAAAAGGAGCAGACTTCATGGGCTCTTTTGGTTGGCTTGAGTGTCCTACCTATTAAGAGTTAAAGTGGCAATACATCGGGAGGCAAAGGCTGATAAGTCTGCAGGGCTGGTTTTAGTGTTGGGAGTGGCCGTAATGGGCTTCTAGGCTCACTTGGTAATGGCTCCAAATGGGTTACGACCTAGGTAACCCTGACGACGGTAGCTTCCAAGGGCGAAACCCATTGTGATCTCAGCTCCTTTGAGGATAACTACTTCACAGACAGGATCTCCAAGTATGCGACGGGTGTAGGAGAGGAACATAGACAAATGGAGGATTTTCTTATGCCTTTGGTAGTGAAAGTATGCCTATTAAGTTGGATGAGATGTTTAAGTGAAATAGTGGATGTAGAAAGAAAGTGGGTGTAGTCTCTATTAGGCGAGGTAGTTTAACTCTTAGAGAGAGAAAATGAAGTGGATCTTAAATGGAGGAATTGGTCTACCTTGATCATGGGCTTCCATTAGGCTGTAAGAGGGCATGAATTTGATGGATTTTCATAGTATTTTTATGCTCAAGAGAGGTTGTGTGTGGATCTTGGGCCTCTCTTGGGCTTTTGGAACTTACCAAAAATTATAGCGTTCTTGAGTTTTCTAGTGAATGGCAATTGGTGATTTGGGTCGTGTGGTTCCCTCGCCTTGATTATTTTAGGTCAGTGATGGTGTTTTGTTGAATCTTTGACGTAGTTTTATGGATTTTTTAGATAGTGGATGGAGGTTTGAGCTTGATAAGAGTGGTGGCTATAGAGTTTTATGGTGGTCAAATTCCCGCCTAAAGGGTGATCATTGATAGTGAAGATGATGCAAATGAAGAAAGGGAGAGAGAGAGAGAATGTGGTTTTGGTGTTGGTTATTGGGGTATTTGCCTTGTTGTTTTAAGGGTTGTAATAGGGGTATTATAGGGGAACAGGTGGTTTTGGTTTAGTTAAGAGTCTTCCATTTTGGGTGCTTAGTTGGGAAAGCTTCAGGATGTGGTTCCACATGTGAGGCCAAAAGAAGAAATCTCTTGCCATGGAAGGACTTATCTCCATCTTTGAATTTTGGTGTTCAAAATAATATTGGGCTATCATGGGCTTTAAAGGCTAGTTGGCATAGAAAGCCCTCTTCGAGTAACCTACCATTGAGGGGGCCAAAGTGGGAAGGCTTGTCTTGCCATTTTTATACATGGGTCAGATCTTTGACTTGGGCCCCATATTGACTTGTTTTGGTTCAAGAGGTGATTTGTCTTTTATGGCAGGGGGTTGACCTTATAGCTAGGTTCCCTCGAGTGGGTCATTGCGTTAGCTTTATAGGTAGGCTTAATGGGCTAGCTTGACAAGTGGGCTTATTATGCCAGGTGGGCCATATACGCTTCTTCCTAATATTGGGATAACACTTTGGAATGGTACTTTTGGCTTTGTTGCATATTAGTTCCCTCTGTACCTACTTTATTCTAATTCCAATTAGACTTAAAACCTCGCAAGTGAATTATTGGACCGAATAAAAAAGGCCTGTTCACGTTCCTTAGCGTTTCAAACCACGACCTACTTAGAGAACCCTAAAATGTGACTTGGGTCTATATATCTTACCTTGGGTCATATCATGGGATATGGGTTAGACTTAAGCCCTTGCAACAAAATGGGTATCAAAAGGCCCACATTTCAAAAGAGCGTAAAGTTTAGGGAGTGGATGTGCTAAAAACACCAGAATTAAAAAAAATCTTTATTTCTCTCTCTTTCTATATATGGATCTGGAAAGGTGTGATGAGTACGTAGGTGGGTTGGCTAGGGCAAGGGTTGAGAGGGGTTAGGGGTGACAGGGATAGGGTGGGTTGTTTGGCATGAGAAGGCCAATAAGGGCGAGGGGTGAAAGCGGTGAAGGGCGAGCGCCGATGTTGGTGAGGGGCCGACGAGGGTGGGGGCAATAAGGGTGAGAAGGAGACAAAAGTAGAGGGTGACTAGGGCGAGGTGGCCAACAAGGGTGGGGGTGTGGAGCTAGTGGTAGCATTAGTGAAAGCTTGACAAGGATGGTGGGGCAACGACAACAGTGGTGTCGATCACAAATAGAGGTAGGGGGCAATGGGGTCGGGCTAATGGTGGAGGGCTTAATTGTTTTTTTTTTCCTTTTTAATTTACACCTCTTCTTTTAGTAGAGATCTAAAATTAATGATTAAGATTCAATGCATATGAATCAATGGCTAATATTTAATGAGTATTTTAGTCATTTTAAATCTAAACTTAGTAGAGTTAAGATCACAAAATGTTAATGTAATTAGTTTCGGACAAGAGGGTGTCCATATTATTTAGTGATATAATGAGGATGTAAGTGTAATTAGATGAAAAAAAAAAAACTTATGAAGGTAATGTTGCTTTCAAAGTCGATAGCGCTTTCAAGAGTTTCAAGTGTGTTATGAGAAATTCCATAAATGTCTAGATAAGAGCTTTTTTATGAAGACAAGAGTATTTATTTTTATTTTTTTATCGTTTGTTATTTTGTCTATAGTCATGGAATTAATTAGACAGGAAGACCTCTTTTTTCTCTCCTATTAGTTATTGTAGAGTTTGCCTTATTCATCTACATGTGTATAGAGCAAGAAATAAGGGCTTGAATCTCTGGAAAATAAGGAAAAGTTTGAGACGTATCTAAATACTTTCTTTAAAAGTTTTATTTGCCCTCATTTTTCAAACTTTGCTAACAAGCTTTACGATAGATTATCTCTAATATACAACAAACTCTTGAATACAATATCTATCAATAATTCTAGAACATTAATGAAATTTGAACATTTTCTAAAGATTTAGTAAATCATAGAGGTGTTGTATTTTAAACTGATAAAATCGTTGCAACTTATGCAACCATTCATATGAAGGTATCTTTTCATTATAAAATATCTCTCCATGTAGTATCGTATCTATTATAATAGATATATTTGTCGGTAATAGATATCCAGGTTTGTATAAAAAATATACAATCAATAAACATATCGGTTTAAAACAATTGAAATGATACTCTTTGAAAACAACATTTTCTACTATGGTCCCGCGATGCTAAATATTCAGTGCCGCAACGCAGGATAATTTGCACCAAAACTGGTACTGACGAACAATGGGGTGCACGGCCTATCCTGAAATTGCACTCAACTCAATTCCAATGCTGCGGCCTTCAATTTTGACGTCGCGACATTAGACGCTAATTCCAAATACACTAAAATTTGTGAATTTATATATTAACATGTGCATCTTTTGATTCGTATCATTTAAGAGACATATTAAAATCTCTCTTTTTCCTTTACTCTATTGATTCAATGACAAGTAAATTCAAGCCAACGTTCACCTCTTAATGTTAATCTCTCCAACCCATTTACGTTATGCTAATGACATTAATTACACTTCATGTGTTAAAATAATGTGATGCATTAAGAAATGTTAATTTTTAGGCCAAAGGATCAATCATGTTTTATTAGGAACATTTGGCTCGAAGACATTGTAATTCTTTATTAATAAGGGATGTAAAAGGGTCTTTGAATTATCTTTAGGCCCCTTAGTTGAAGGACGTCATTAAGAATAGTAGTTGTAACAAAATCAAATCCAAAAGAAGATAAACCCATGAAAATAATGGGTTGGAGAGCATGAATCTGTTAGTAATCTATCTTAAGAGCATGAATCTATTGCTCATAGTTTTGTTCTTTTCATTATCATTTGGGTTTTCGTTTTACTACAGTTTAATTTCTATTTCATGCCCTATGATTGTTTATCGCATGAATGGACAATTTCACTTGGTTTACTTTAGTTTTCTAGCAGTGGTGCAATGGGTAACATAGCGGTACAATGGATTATCGACGATGGAAGTTGTAGAGGAATTTTTCCTGACAAGAAGACCATCCAAAATCTAGACCCCTTAAACAAAGCGTCCAAGCAGGTAGGCTGAGAAGGTAGGCCAAGAAGACCAATTTGAGAAGGCCACCAAGTAAGTCGAGAAGACCACTAAACAAGTTTATTAGGTTCAACCAAGGTCTAACCAGGATCAATCCAACCCAGATCAGTCCAACTAGCATCCATCAGCCTAAGATATGTCCAACTAGGATCAGTCTAACCAAGATCTATCTGACCAATCAGACCAAGACCAGTCCAACCGACCAGGATCTATCTGACTAGGATCTGTCCGACCAGGATCTGTCCGATTCGACTAAGATCAGTCCGACTAGAATATATTCGACTAGACCAAAGCAACCATGGACAACTACTCCTGCGATACCAGCAAGATGGACAAACCCTACCAAATCATGCAGAAGTAGATTACACTTAAGGACTATCATGTGGCATTATTGCAACCCTCTATTGGGCAACCCTCCTTCTTTGGAGATTTTGACACCTGTCACTGGCCATCTAGGCTCTGTATCATAACACACTTGGGCACAGGTCAAATCCGGTCCACACTTGGATCCAAGCTAAATTCTATAAATAGGAGCATCAACTCTACTAAAAAGGTACTGGTATTCTTTATTTACCTACTCTATCTTTCCCCTTGTTCTTCCTGGACTAAATACTGACTTAAGCGTCAGAGTGCCCTTGGCAGATACTGCACCAATGTCCCTTTACTCTGAAGCCTTATGCATGTTTGACCAGACCAGTAGAACGGAGCAAAATAGGGAATCTGACCACCACTTACCGTTGTATGTAGTGTTGTGTTGGTCGTAGGTATCAATATTTTGGCATTAAAAGGAGGGAACTTTACGCCTTTCCAACAACCTCATCTCTTCCCCCATCCATTCCCAAGAAAGTCAGAAGACTAATGCACCAGAAGTCACCTGACTAATTGTCGGGAACCCAAGAAGAGGACCATGAGTGTAAAAAGGAGTCTGACCATAGGTCACCAAGATTTGATCATGCATTTGACCATAGGGCCAACCAAGTGTATAAGGTCCGATGAAGAGTCCAATTAGGTCCACCGAGTCCAATCAAGTCACCAATTTCAACCAAGTTCAACTAGTAGTCCGACCATAGGTTAACAAGTTCTGGCCACGCATCTGACCACAAGTCTGACCAGGAGTCCAACCATAGATCAACAAGGTCTAACCACACATATGACCATAGTTTTGACTAGGATTCTAATGTGGTCCACCAGTTCTGACTAAGTCAACAAGGTTTGACCATGCATCTGATCACAAGTGAGACCAAGAGTTTGACCAGGTACACCAGCGCTATGTCTAACTAAGAGTCTGACCATAGGTCTACAAGGTCTGACCATGCATCTAACCACAAATCTGATCAAGAGTTTGACAAGGCCCACTAGATTCGACCAATTATACAAGGTCCATTGAAAAGTCCAACAAGGTCCATCATGCTCGACCAAGAGTCCGACCACAAGTCAACAAGATCTGAAAATGCATCTAACCATAGGTCCATCCAAGAGTTGGACTAGGTCCACCAGTTTTGACCAGGTGTACAAGGTTCAAGGAAGAGTCTGATCAGGTCCACCAAGTCTGACCAAGTCACTAGTTCTGACCAGGTCCACAAGTTCCCACTAGGTTCGACTAAAAGTCCAACCATAGGTCAATAAGTTCTAACCATGCATTTTACCACCAGTCTGACCAGTCCACCAATTTTGATCAGATCTGACCACTGGTCAATAAGGTCTGACCACTCATCTAACTACAAGTTAGACCATCCGTCTGGCCAAGGCCACCAAGTCTGACCAGTGTACGAGGTCCAACGAAGAGTTTGACTAGGTCTACCATGCTTGACCAAGAGTCCTATCATATGTCAACAAGGTTTTACCACTCATCTTACCATAGGTCCAACCAGGATTCTGATTAGGTCTACCAGGTTTGATGAAGAGTCCGACTAGGTCCACCAGGTCTAACTAAGAGTCCAACAATAGGTCTGTCAGGTCCAACAAAGAGTCCAACCAGATCCAAGAAGGCTATGGCCAACCAGAGACCTCAGGTTCGACAAAGAGTTTAACCAAGTCTAAGAAGGCTATGGTCAACCAAAGAAGACCAAGTTTTGACTATGGCTAACCAGATCTACAACGAACCAAGAGACCTTAGATTTGATGAAGAGTCCAACCAAGTTGAAGGAGGCCATGGCCAACTAGAGAGGATTAGGTCTTGGCTATAGCCAACCAGGTCCAGGACGAAAGTCCAAAGAGGCTATGACCAATCAAGAGACCTCAAGTTCGATGAAGAATTCGACCAAGTCTAGAGAGGCTATGTCAACTAAGAGGCCTTAAGTACGACGAAGAGTTTGACCAAGTCCAAGAAGGTTACGATTGACCAAAGAAGACCAAGTCCCGACTATGACCAACCAAGTGTCCACAAAGACCAATAGGCCTAAGACCAACTATCCGAAAAGACCCAATTAAAACATATGTTCTGACCACCTCAAGACTTTGGTGTTAGTAAAACCCATCACTAAAGTCTTGAGGGGCTACTATTGTGGAGGAATATTTCATGATAAGAAGACTATTCAAAATCTAGACCCCCTTAAACAAAGCATCCAACCAAGTAGGCGGAGAAGACCGATCCGAAAAGGCCACCAAGTAGACCAAGAAGGTATGCCGAGAAGATACCAAACAAGTCCATTAGGTCCAACCAAGGTTTGACCAGGATCTATCCGACTAGGATCCATCCGCCTAGGATCTATCCAACCAAGATCAGTCCTACAGGATCCGTCTGACCAAAATTAGTTTGACCCGACTAAGATCTGTTGTAACACCTCGAAGTTAATTAAGTGTAATTAGAACATTAAATGGTAAATTAGTGTGCCATGATGAGTGTTTTGAACATAATTTGATTACTTTGTGGAAACCTTGTGTTAATCACTTTTTGATGATTTTTAAATTATTCTAAATTGTTTTTGATTGTTAATTTAAGTTTTAATAAAACAATTTGATTTGAAAACAGTGCGTAGTTGCTCACAGCTTTGTGCAACTACTTTTCTCTCTCTTCTTCTATTTATTTCACTTTCTCTCTCTTTCCTCTCATTACTCTCGCTCATTCTCTCTCTCTTCTCTTCCCCTCTCTCGGGTTCCCTCACTCTCTCTCATTCTCTCTCTAAAATTTTGAAACAAATTTCATTTTCAAGCTTTGGGCTAGGAGATCGAAGGCTCGGGAACAAGATTCAACAACAAAAACAACGTTTTCAAGCTTTGATTCGAGGTTAGATTTTAAAACTCAAAGTTTTTCTATTTTC
>CAMOHE010050467.1:0-22997 GCA_946598075.1 Artocarpus hirsutus | reverse complement strand
TCTAAAGTGAATCGATTTGCCAAGACAGAATTATTAATCCAAATCAATTCACTTTATGTCCCGATCCAACACATCGTCACCTATGACAACGTGCCAATGTTTCTATTCACGGAGTCCACCTCCGATGGTCAAGACAAACCATCTCCCAATAGGGATATAGACAACATAACAATCTTTACATGAATAAAGCGCCCAACTTTATTCCCTTGATTATGGATCTTATGATTTAGACCGTCACCTTAAGAATCGTGTCTTCTGCATAATCTGTCCATCATATGCTCAATTCTTAAAAGTTTAGACCGATAGTCTCAGACTATTGTTTGCTTATCATACATTCAACAAATATGAACGTAAAGAGGACAAGATTTGGTATATGAATAATAAATGAATTCTTTATTGATAAAAATGTCTTCAAAAACACATTACATTTTTACTCCTTAGGGTATACATGTCTAACATCCCCATATTCTCATGCTTCTTGCAAAGCATTTAAGACATGCCAACTAGCAAGTAGTATTTGACTTTTTGATTAGCTTTCTGCCAACATGAAGAGGCTTCATGCCCAGCTCCTCTGGCATTGGGGGGGATCGAAGGACACTCCTCTAGAAGGATGAACTTGTAGTCGTCATTGATGAACATAAGGTTCATGTTACTTTTTCATTTGACATAATTCTCGTCAATTAGTTGTTTAAGTATGAGTAGGTTGACAATAGGATTAGACACATTGTTAAAATAAATAAATAAATAAACATTTAAGCATAATAAATATGATGCATGAATGCACATGAAAAATAAATAAAACATTTTTACTAATTTAGCCATCGATAATTTGATTTACTACACATAATGTGCCACTGTAGGATAAGTCATATAATTTGCAAATCAAACTGAGACACTCTCAAGTAATAAATGTTATTCAAAATATCACATATTTTCAACATTCATTAACTACTGTTATTTTGGTAAAAAAAAAAAAAAGCAATTTCATTTAATTATATTTTTATGAGTGTAACCTACCGTTTCGGATTCCAAAGACTTAACTCTAAAGCACCACCCTAAGGTAGGTCAAATTAGAGATACATCTCGGAATTCTATCTTTAGGAAGAATAACCTTCTTTGAACCTTACAATGTTGTTTTAACGATGGAGACCGATGGGTTGTATACCATCCTACTAAATATTTTGCAAATATGTATTTTATTTGTAAAACATCTCATTCTTTGCAATTTCTAACAATATAAGCAATTTATATTTTAGATATATGAGATTTTAAAATTTAACTCTTAAATTCAATTTCATATAATACTATTTTGCAAATTAAAATTTGCAACTATTAATAAATTTAATCTCATTAAATCGATTTACAATGCATAGTCCCTATTTATAATTAAAACTATTTTAATTCAGTAAATAAATGTGCCTGTGTGCATGACATGTTATAAAACACATGAGTAGACACACATTAGGACTAAAATGACATGTTATATGTATACATATCCGATAGATTAACAACATAAAATAAAGCATTCTTTTTAGCAATTGAGATAGATTTGTTCAAGTTCCTTATATATTTAAATTACAACTCAATTGAAATAATTAAAATTAATTAAATTCTTAATCTATTTAATCTTCAAAAGTTCCATGGGCCTTAGTGTAATCCTTTTTGAATGGTCCTCGTACACCTTCTTAGGTAAATTTTGAACAAGCGGAGAAAACAGTGGAGAAACATGCTCAATGCCCTACTCTAAGATTTGGATTGATTGGCCAGGGCTCCAACGTTTGTTTTTGGCAGCCCAGCTCCAAGGCTTTAGCAACGCATGCAAGGGAACCCAAAGTTGGTGCCGTAACGCCTGGCACTGGAGTTGTTAATTTGTTTTTCTTCCTTGTCATTAGTTTCAAAAACCAACGATTGGTTAACCATCTCATGATTAACGGTTTTGATCCTTTGGGCCCTTCTTGGGCTTTGGATCTTCAATAGTTTTTTGACTTTTGACATTACAATAACAATTAATGTGAAAAATTAAATTACAAAAAGTCCTAATCCCTAATTATAGACAAACATCAGTTTTAATAAAAATAAACATAATCCAAGAGATTCTTGAAACCATATAATTAACTACCAAATCAACTGTTCATACATTCACATTTTATCACATCAATAAAATATATAAATATACATATTTATGTAAAGTGCCAACATATCACATACATATAAGATAGAGAACATATATATCTATTTAAACAATTGATTATCTCATCATCAATGCTCAAATTATTATATGCCATAGTCATCTATTATACCAATTGTTGGCTTTCAAAAAACTATTTTGATGAAAATATTGGCAACGTGATGAAGGTGCAAAATGTGTATAAAAAATTTCTCAAAATTTTTGTAAAAAACATTTACAGATTATATTAATTTAATGCTTATATATATATATATATATTGTGCTTCTCAATTCGAGAAAGTAAATCAAAATTCCTCTATGGGAGACAATCATTCTTTATTTGAGACCAAAAGCCTTCCTCACCTAGTCCTCAACACTAGTGGATGAAGGGGTGAGCGTAGAGGAATTAAATATTCGTAAAAGACTACTCGCTCTCTTTAGTCATTCATTAATCTTAATGCATGAGCAAAACAGGTCCTGGGATGAAGAACACTTCTTCTTGTCTCTTTCTCTCTTTATATGCCTAGACACTTTGGCAGAATTTTGGTAGCCTAACCAAGACTCTTAATTATGTATAGAATAAATAGAGAAGGCCTCTCTTTATAGAGAATGAGAAACCTAATTAATTTTAGAAGCTTCCTTTATTTTAATTTTAAATATCAAATATTTAATGAAAATAAAAGAGAAAATATTCTCTTTATACTACATATGGTGCCACACACAAAGAGATTCTTTGTTCATATAGAGCCAATCATAAAAGAGTGCAGGAGGGAATATGCCTGTTACCAATCTCATTTGTTTTCAATTTTAACTTTCCAAATTGAAATCAAATCACATTTATCTAAAAATAAAAATTCTAAATATGGAAACTTGGTAAACAAGTTTTGGACTGCACAGAACCCTTCCTTGCTGTAGAATACACCACCGACTATGTGTCTTTCAAAATTGATTAATTATTATTTAATATTTTTATAAATTAACTCATAATTAATTTATTTTGAGTGATATTTAATTTAGAATTATGTAAAATTTCATAATTCTAAATTAATTAGACCAATAATTTCACTTGTCTAAATAGTGTTTACAAAGATGGCAAGGAACTAATGGACTTATAATTTCAAGCTCCAATAAACAAATATATTAATTAAGTTCTTTAATTAATATATTACTCTTTTATCAATTCCAATATAACTCCACTAAATACTTGGAATTGCATTCTTAAATTTATTGATGTAATTACTCATTTCTTAGAGTTATCCATTTGATATAGTCCTTACATATAAATTAAGGATTGATTCCTCCTTAAATAATTTATAATTAGAGCTATGTAAAATCCTTAACTTCTCTAATTACTTATTTATCATTGAATACAATTGATTCTCTAATGAATAATAAATTCATGAACTTAATTATAAATTAAGAGCTCATATTATTTAAGACTTGAATTAATATCAAGATAATTTTTTATATGCTTCTCGTTAGAGAAGGAATGGATTTCATCTTTTAATATTAACATTGCCATCTACTTACTTTATTATGCCTACAGAATACAAAGAATATGATTAGATTCTCAAATCCGTACCAAATAAATAAAAAGACATAGATCTTTAAATAAGAGGATGTTAATAACTCAGCATTAAGATTATCTTATATATGACCATTGTATGATGTGGTTAGAACTCACTATATTTAACAAAAATTATTAGCTGTTCATATCACATCACGTCCTAATCCTACATAATTGCATTATGTATAGTGCACTTATTTAATGACTCATTACATTAACGGTTCTGATAAGGCTATTTCAGTCTTAATGACATGCGCTAGTAGCACTAAATTATCATTCTTATATATTATCCTTTTGTATATAATACTTATATGTAATATTTAAGGTCATATAAATAAGTATGGATTTTTGGTAATATTCATAAAGTATTTAATAATACATATACACAAATATAATGAAAATTATTTTATTTATTTATAAATATATTCTTTACAAAATATCACATGCTTTAAGGGCATCTATCATAACAGTAACAATCGAGGCTAATTCAAATCATGAAAGCGGTTTTAAACCGGGCAAAACACTCAAAATTCAAACTTTGTCCCCTTCGAGTTCATATGGTTTGATGTTTTATTTTATTTTAAACTTTTATATTCCAAATGCTAGTTTAAAATCACCGTTTAAACCACACAATTTAGAACCTAAAGTTTAAACCATAAAGTTCTAAATCATTCTGAACTTGCACACTAAACGAATCGTAAGCCTCCATGACCTAAAATATTGTAGCAATTTAAATTTTATGGGACAAAATATTGCAAATTTTTTTAAAAAACTCAGCCCATGTATTTTATCAAAATACCACTTTTGTTCCCCTTATTATACAGATGTCCAAAACACCCCATATGTTCTTAAAATTATACCCAAAATAACTTTCAAAGCAAGTAAACTTTTTAAAAAACCAAGATCACCCTACCAAACTTTAACTAAGTACAACATAAAATATTATTAAATCAAAAATATTGAATATAATCAATCTTAAAAATTAGAGTTTTAAAGTCATTGAAATATTTGCTTAAATGAATATTTATTTGAACATATGAAATTATCTTTTATTTAATTTTCTAGTTAATTCATGCTTTAAATAGCATTTAATATAAAATGGAAGGCATACTTTTGAAATTTATCATCTAATTTTTGAAAATTGAAAATGAGATTAGAGTTTTTGATATGATTTTTTAACTAAGGACCAAAAAATCAATTAATAAATCAAATTTAGAATAAAATAAAATTTAAAGGAGCAGTTTTGAAAAGTCAAAAGCTGGAGGGCAATGTTGATAAGAAGCAATGCTTATAAGGGGTATTGTGTTGTTTTCTCTAAAAAAAAAATAAAATAAAAATGATTTTCACCCATAAGTGAGTACTTTTTTAAGATTGCCCTCCTAAAAGGCATCTTTCCCTCCTAAAAGGCATCTTTCAAAACTTTTCCTTAAATATAAAAAAGTTGACTTATTAAAAGATGATAATACCCTTCCTTCCAAAATAGAACTTGTTAGGTTCCGTCTCAGTACTTGTAGAAACCGGTTAGGTTTCATCGTTGAACCCACCGAAACTTGCCACCAGTCGCTAGAGTGGGATGCTAGATTGTAGCTTGCTAGGTTTTAACTTAGAACCTACTAAAGTCTAACATATTTTTTTAAACCTACCAAACTCTGTCTTGGAACTTGTAAAAACTCACCGGGTTCTATCTCCAAACTAGCTGGAACCCGTTAGGTTCCAACATGGAACCCATTAGATTCCATCTAAAACCTCATCAAAACCTGCCAGATTTCATCCTAGAACTTGCCAAGTCAACCATGTGCTAGCGCGGAACCCATAACGTTCCCAAAACTCACTAGGTTCCATTTAGATACTAACATCAAATTCAAATCTTTAATCACCTCACCAAACAAAAAAAATTCCACAGTCTTCAAACAAAAAATACAATAAAAAATGTAGAAAAATATTAAAACCAAAAAATTCAACAAAAAATATAGCCAAAAAAATTCCTCTTGGGCAAGCTCTACAAGTCTCAAGGCCTCAACTTTGTCAATGGCTCAGGCCGCCTTGAAGACCGTGCCTCCCTCATGGCTGACATCGTCGCCGTCAATTCGACACACGTCTTCAACGTCGCTGGCCGCCCCAACATTGGATGTTGCCTCCTCATGATTTTATCGCCATGCTCTGCCATTGAAGCTCTCCGATCCCGCGCCATGTTTCACCATGGAAGCTCGGGGTCAACTTCTTCCTCCAATTCCACGCTGTCGAAGCTTGAGGTCAACTCTTTCCTTCGATCCTCGCCATGCTTTGCCATCGAAGCTTGAGGTCAATTCCTTCCTTCGATCTCGCGTCGTTGAAGCTCAAGGTTGAGTGTAGAGTAAGAGCGAGGTGGCTCAAGAGAGAGTTTGGGAGGGAAGAAAGAGAAGGGGTGCAAGGAGAGAGCAAAAAGAGAGATGTGAAGAGAAGAGGAGAGAGAAGGAGGAAGAGAGAGATAGAGAAATTTAGATTTGTAGAAAATGTGAAAAGAAGAAGTGAGAGAAGGAGGAAGAGAGGTAGAAAATTTTAGATCTGAATTTCTTTTTCTGATTTAGTTTTAAATTAGGGACAAAAATATAAATTGAAAAACTAAATTAAACAAATAATAATAAAGGATTTTTAATAAATGGTGTACATAAGCGGACATTTCATGTAATTCTTTCTTTTTTTTAAAAAAAAAAATTTAATTTTTTTAATTTTTATTCATTTCTATTTTTATTTTTATTTTTTAAGGCGGTTCCTTCTTAATTTTTTTAATTTTTATTCATTTCTATTTTTATTTTTATTTTTATTTTTTAAGGCGGTTCCTTCTTCATTTTGCCCAATTCCCATAATCGAGGTTGAACCGGCCGTGCTTGCCTCCAATTCCAACGCACCGTTTCGAACATTCTGAGTAACCCTCGAGATTTCAAGAATTCAGAGATAAAGAACCCATTATTTTTAGATTCGCCCTTTCTCTGTTAGATACCTCTTTCAATACATACCCCATTAAAAGATCCTACTATTTTATCGTGGGCGGGTTTTCCAAGGACTTCTTCCCACTATTCGCAAGAACCACTTATCCTTTTAATTTTCTGTTTCTACTTCTTTTTTTCTCCCTTTGTTCCGTTTTCTTTTTTCCATTTTGCCTCAATTTCCTGTTTTCATTTTGTAGCAATTTTTCTTTCCCTCATTTTCTTTTTGTTTGATTTCTCTTGTTCGACAAAACCATAATGGATTCGTAGCAATGGATTGTTCGATTTCATAGCAGCAAAATGCTCTCATTAAGGTCAGTATTTGTTTTCTGCTATTCTTTTGATTTTGGATCTTTGTTCAATAGCTCCATTCTGGCTTTCGTTGCGTTTTCTTAATCTGGGTACTTTTTTTTCCTGTTTAGTTTCTTTTCTGTTGATGTTTTTGCATTTGGTAAAATTATGGATTTAGAAATCACTTTTAAGTATACATGTCTAATGACGGAAACTCTAACCATTGTGAAAATAGTAATTTTTGGAGGAGGCATAAAAGGAAGGTTCTTGTTGGAGCTGGTCTTGTAGGAAGTGGCTATGTTCTATACAAGTTATATAACGCTCATAGACAAAGACTTGATGATCTGGAGAGGGAACTTGCAAGTGAAAGGCAAAAAGTTGATGAACTTGTCAAGGACCAGTAATGAGAATCCTCTTAATCTCATATCTTTGTTTCTTGGATTCCAATTGGTGTATCTGTGATTCATGTCCGTACTAGTTACTACTTGGGTTCCAATGATGTTGTGCCTTTTTATTGATCTTGGCAGAATGCAAGCCCATTTTGAGAACATTCAGAGAATAGCCGATGCGACTACTTTGCCGCACGGAATGCAGTACTTAAACAATCGGATAGAACAAGAATTGGAACTTGCTGACCTAACTGATAGGCTTATGAAAGGGAAGGGTCAGCCAAATACTTTGTCGTCTTCGGAAAAATTTGCGTTGTGGGATAGACTTAAGATTCTAAGTATGGATCTATTATTCCTTTAAGTTATACACTTTATCCATTGTTTTATTTAACAGATAATAGTTTATCTTGTCAGTGGATCTTTTATTCTTCAGGTTTCACAAGAATGGTGTTATCATTGTGGACGATGACAGTACTTAGCCTATATATCAGAGTTCAAGTCAACATACTAGGAAGACATTTATATATTGATACCGCACGTTATCTTGGAAGCTCTCATTCACTAGTAAGAGACTACCATGCATCTTTCTGATAGTATCATCATTATTTTAGTTCTAATAACAACTTTGGAATCTTCTGTGGACATATTTTTCACTTTAATTGTCAATGCACATGGAATTCTCTTTATTATGATGTTGCCATACCGTGCTCCTATTTTTGTTACATAAGTGGAAACTTGTTTTCTATCGTTTTTGGTTTTGGGAAGTAGGGTTTTTCTCTTTTACTTTCCAGTTGCTAATATGGATTGCTCAAAACTTGCTTTCATGAGGTGATGCTGCCAACTTGCCATTTATGGTTAGCAAGTTGTGTCTCATTTTGCAGATTAGTACTTGGGCTATTCCTTTGACATCTGCTATGTGCTTGAACAAGCATATTAGTCTTTTTAACGTTCTGTGGTAAATTAGCTTATATGAGGACGAGGAGTAAATTATGAATATCTTTATCCAGTTTTGGTAATAGCTAAAGTTGATTTTTTAGTCAGAATTCATATCTTTATTTTATTTTATTTTTTAAGAGAATGTCCTTTAAGGAGTTAACATGGGCGACAGCATACAGATTGAGTGGCTGAATGTAGGTCTATACTATACACCTTTGTTAATAGTCGTCAAAAGAGTATTCTATAGTCTTTTGCTTGAACCTGACCGAAACGCTTATGTTTGAACTTTGAAGTCTAGAGATCTGAGTTCCATTTGCATGTGTTGGAACAAAAATAAGTGCTACTTAGAAAAGGGCAGGGACGTAATGGTGGGGAGTGTGACAGGCTTGATTTCTTTGCTTGGGCTCGACTCAAGCGGTGTTATGTTATATGAATTGCTTTTTTCTTGTGAGAAAAGGACTGGGAAATTCTGTTGGAGTTCTAAGTTTCACAAATTTAGTCCAAATTTCATGGGTAGCTGTGGTTACTTGTTTTTCCAATCATTGGAACTTTGGTATTTTCCATCCAACCATGTCTTATCACAACAGGTGTTGATTGACTTGAATTTTGTTGAAAAGTTTGGTTACCAGTTACAAGAAATGAAGGTTAAGTATTGTTTGCAAGATTTGTGGTTGTTGATATGTTTGGATTGCATTTCCTAACTGCCTTCAATTATTGAACGCATTGGTGTTAGAAAAGTAACGTTGTTATTATTATTATTATTATTCTTTGGGTAAGATGCTATTTTTGTTTTTCATTAAAAGTTGTAATATTAGTTTTCTTCAAATTCAATTTTCTTCTCTTAAAAACTATGGGTACTTGAAGGTGGCGGTGATGGGCCGAAAATAAACTTTGGGAACTCTAGATGGGCATGCAATACGTGTTTTTTCTATTCTTAGTGACTACTTTAAGCATTTTTTGCTACCTACTCTGGTTTTTTAATGTTTTGTTTCCTTGTGATGTGAGCAACTGTTAACTTAATCTGGAGGCTTTTTGCCTCTTTCTGTTACTACAAACAAGATTGTTGTCTTATCATTTGCCCCATACCATTAAGGATTGTTATCCACTACTCTCCCTTAATTGCTTAATGTCAAAAACTGAAAAAGAAAAAATTATGAGGAAAGAAAAATTATGAGGAAGAATTTTCTTTTTCTTATTCACATTCTACACACTGAGTTAGACATATATATAATAATCCTAGCAAAAGAAAAGGAAAACTAACCCTATATCACATCCCATGATTTATGGGATATTCTAACAAAATAGGAACCTAATCAAATCAGCCTAATTCTAAGGTGAAGAATTGAGATGAATTGAAGAATATTTTGAGAGATTGAAGAATATTTTTCTTCTATTCATTCAAACGTATGTACAACAGTATATATAGGACTAGAAATCAGAAAAAATAGTTTACTATCCTAGGAATACAGCTAACATATCTCCTACAGATCTGAATCACATAATCAGCTATCCCGGATTTGCAGCCTATAATCCAAATCCCTGATTTGCAGCCTATTATCACAATCCCTGATTTGCAGCCTATACAACTCAACAAATCACAAGAGAATTATTCTCTAATTTCTGAGAATCAAATCTTTGAAATTCTGCACTCCCCCTCAAGCTGAGTGATAGATATTAATCATTCTCAGCTTGGAATTAAGCTCTTCAAAGGTGGTTCGAGGTAATGCCTTGGTGAGCACATCTGCAATTTGATGACGAGTTGATGTATACAGAAGGTCCACAATCTTCCCATCTAACTTCTCTTTGATGAAATATCGATCAATTTCCACATGTTTGGTTCGATCATGATGAACTGGGTTTTTGGCAATCCTTATAGCAGCTTCATTGTCGCAATACATGTTGATAGGTTCAGTGGTTGTGATTCCTAGTTCATTGAGTAGTCTTCTTAACCACATTCCTTCACAAATCCCATGAGCCATTGCTCTAAATTCAGCTTCTGCACTGCTTCGAGCGACTACTGACTGTTTCTTACTTCGCCATGTTACAAGGTTCCCCCACACAAATGTACAGTATCCAGTGGTAGACCTGCGATCAACTGGAGAACCTGCCCAGTCAGCATCTGTAAAGACTTCAATTTTCCTGTTTGGATTCTTACTAAAGTACAGTTCCTTTTTCTGGTGTCATCTTGAGATACCTAAGTATTCGATAGACTGCCTCCATGTGTTCTTCAGTAGGTCGGTTCATGAATTGACTTACGACACTCACAGAGAAACCAATATTCGGTCTAGTGTGGGATAGGTAGATGAGTTTTCCTACCAGTCTTTGATAGCGGTCTTTGTCCACAGGTGCAGAGTCTTCTTTTATTCCAAGCTTCACTGTTGAGTCCATGGGAGTTTCAGCTGGCTTACATCCCATCATTCTAGTTTCCTTGAGAAGATTGAGTACATATTTCCTTTGAGAGACAGATTCCTTTCCTTGTCCGGACAACTTCCATTCTTAGGAAATATTTGAGATTTCCTAGGTCTTTGATCTTAAATTCCCTGGCTAGCAGTTCCTAGTGCTTATATATTTTTGCTGTAGAATTGCCTGTCAAAACAATATCGTCTACGTACACAATTAGAACAACTATTTTTCCAGCAGGAAAATGCTTGATGAAGAGCGTGTGGTATGTTTGGCATTGATTATACCCATATCTCTTCAAGACTTTGGAAAACCTATCGAACTAGGCACGTGGAGACTGTTTTAGTCCATACAAGGACTTCTTAAGTTTGCAGACTCTGTTGGCTATAGCAGGAGAATCAATCCCAGGAGGAATGTCCATATAGACTTCTTCTTCAAGATCATTGTTGAGAAATACATTCTTGACATCTAATTGGTAAAGAGGCCAATCCAAGTTAGATGCCAAAGAGGAGAGAACACGAACGGTGTTAGTTTTGCTACAGGTGCAAACGTTTCCTCGTAGTCAATCCCATATGCTTGAGTGAATCCCTTAGCCACGAGACGAGCCTTGAATCTTTCCACACTTCCATCTGCTTTGTGTTTGATTGTAAAAATCCATTTACACCCAACAGCTCGTTTTCCTAGTGGCAATTCTGAGAGCTCCCAAGTCTTGTTCTTCTCTAATGCACTGATTTCTTCAAGGATAGCTGCTTTCCATTCAGGTATCTGAATAGCTTCATGAACGGAATTGGGAACTTGTACTTGATCAAGATTGCTGATAAAGGCCTTATAAGTTGGTGAGAGATTTTTATAGGAAATAAAGTTGTAGATTGGGTGGTTTGTACAAGATCTTACACCTTTTCTTAGAGCAATTGGCCAATTCAGATCATTAAAAACTGGCTCAGTAATATGTGGTTCAGAGATTTTACCTTGGGAACTGTCAGGATGGCCTGTACTCAGGTTGGACTCCTGGACTGGCTCAAGATATGCTCGGTTTTCTGTCCCCTCTTGAGTTCTTTTCCTTCTAGAATAGACACAAAAATCACTGTTCCTGTTTGGGACAGGGGAATTGTGAGTTTCTTTTTGTAGAGGCGTTGAGGGTTCAATAGGATCATTAGCAGCATTTTGAGGTTCAATTTGAGACAGACTCACTCTCGGGACATTGAGGGATATGTTCTGACACAGAATTTGTGGGAATTACTGAAGGTTCAGATGAAGTGGGTGATTGAGTGGGAATGCTATTCCAAAGCTGGTATTCATTGACTATGTTCTCCCCCTGAATGGCAGGTTTGGCATAGTATGGATGTTATTCAAGGAAGGTGACATCCATCGTATTGTAGAACCGTCTTGTGATGGGAGAGAAACATTTGTATCCTTTTTGGTTTAGTGAATACCCTAAGAATATGCATTTGATGGCTCTGGGATCAAGCTTTCCTCTATGGTGCACATGAACATAAGCAGAACATCCAAACACTTTTAAGGGAATGGTAGACACAATTCTTGAATGTGGGTATGACTCAAGGAGGGTACTGATAGGTGTTTTGAAATTTAGAACACGAGAAGGCATCCTATTAATAAGATAGGTAGCTGTAAGTACAGCTTTCCCCCAGAACTGTTTAGGAACATGAGTTGTGAACATGATAGATCTAGTTACCTTGAGAAGATGCCTATTTTTTCTTTCAGCTACCCCATTTTGTTGAGGTGTGTCAACACAAGAGCTTAGGTGAACAATCCCATGACTTGATAGATAATCACTAAGAATTGAAGCAAAATATTTCCTAGCATTGTCAGTTTTCAACACTTGGATTTTTGTTTGAAATTGGGTTTGGATCATGGAATTGAAATTTTTAAATATCTGGCCTGCTTCAGATTTTTCTTTCATGAGAAATAACCAAGTGATTCGAGTATGATCATCCACAAATGAAATGAACCATCGTGTTCCTGTTATGTTTTTGATTCGAGAATGTCCCCAAATATCAGAGTGAATTAGTGAGAAGGGATGTGATTCTTTATATGGGAGTTTGAGATATGAGTTTCTGACATGTTTTGAAAGTTGACACGCTTCACAATGAAATTGCTTTGAATTTTTATTTTTGAATAACGAAGGAAAAAGTTTCTCCAAATACAAGAAATTGGGATGACCTAGGCGATAGTGATTTAACATGATCTCATCATCGTTATTGGAACTAAGGCTTGCAAAGCATTATTTTGACACTAAATCTCTGACACAACTTGTCGGACTTGTCTTTTTGGAGGGTCTTTATTTTTGAGGAGATAAAGTCCCGAGCACTCTCTAGCACTGCCAATCGTCTTCCTCGAATCCAAGTCCTGAAATTCACAAAGGTTATGAACAAATTTAGCCACACAATTTTCATCACGAGTGAGTTTAGTAACCGATAAGAGATTACAATCAAGAGTTGGAACAAGAAGAACAGAGTTGAGAATAAGAGAGTCTAAAATTTTGGCTGAATCGATCCTTGTTACTTTGGATACAGATCCATCGGCAATTCTAACAGTGTGTCCTTGTTGGCAGGTTTTAAGGTTCATAAGAAGAGAGGCATCACCGGTCATGTGGTCTGAGGCACCTGAATCGACAATCCATGGTCTCTTAATCTGCTTCACATTAAGAGCATTGAGAATTTTACCTGATTGAGCCAATGTTGCAGACGATGTTAGAGTTAGCAAGGACTGTCCGAACATCTTCTAGAGAAGTTCAATATGCTCTTTGCTAAACAGATTGGTTTCGGTTATGGTTGTGCCATTAGTTGTGGAGGTAGCATTTCCGTGACTTTCTTTGTTGTTTTGTCATGGTTTCCAATCTGCCGGCTTACCATGGATCTTCCAACAGTTGTCTTTAGTGTGTCCGGGTTTACGACAATGATCACACCAAGGTCTTCCCTTTTGGGGTTTACCATCAGTTTGAGATTGTTGGAGTCCTCGAATAGCAAGTGCAGACCCTTCTCCGGTTGCTGGAGTGACAGACGGTGAGCCCATCATGACTTTCTTACGGCTCTCCTCTCGACAGACTTCAGGGAAGGCTTCGCGGATGCTTGATAGTGGTTTTGTTCCCAAAATTCTTCCTCGCACTTCCTCGAGTTCTTTGTTGAGTCCCAACAAAAATTTGTACATTCGCTTCTTTTCAACGATCTTTTTGTACAATGCTTCATCTCTAGTACACTTCCACTCAAAGGTTTCAAAAAGATCTAATTGCTGCCAATATCGTGTGAGAGAATTAAAGTATTGAGTGACCGAGGATTCACCTTGTCGAAAGTCATGAAGAATGCTTTCTGCCTCAAACAATGCTTTCTGCCTCAAACAGTTCGGATGTATTTTCAGAGCTGGAATATGTTTCTTTGGCAGCGTCCCATATTTCCTTGGCAGTTCCGTAGAGAAGAAAGTTCTCTCCAATCTCGTTCACCATGGAATTTATCAGCCAAGACATCACCATGTTATTTTCAGATTTCCATGCTCTGAATTTAGGATCATCTTTGTCGGGGGCTGCAGCTGCACCAGTAAGGTAATCATCCTTTCCTTTTCCGCATACAAACATCATGATGGATTGTGACCACTGAAGGTAATTGTGCCCATTTAATTTGTGACCAGTAATGGGTAGATTGTTGCTCTCGGTTTCTCCATTTGAGCCTGTCATGGTTGTTTCAGAATTAGAGGTGACTTCCGATGAAGAGCTGGTGGCCATTCCGTATTTTGTCATGAGAGGAGATTGATCTCAGAACCGCTCGGATACCATGAAGAATTGAGAGGAATTGAAGAATATTTTGAGAGATTAAAGAATATTTTTATTCTATTCATTCAAACGTATGTACAGCAGTATATATAGGACTAAAAATCAGAAAAAATAGTTCACTATCCTAGGAATACAGCCAACATATCTCGTACAAATCTGAATCAGATAATCAGCTATCCCGGATTTGCAGCCTATAATCACTATCCCTGATTTGCAGTCTATTATCACAATCCCTGATTTGCAGCCTATACAACTCAGCAAATCACAAGAGAATTATTCCTTAATTTTCGAGAAACAAATCTTTGAAATTCTACATAAGGATACAAATTGTTACAGCTGATTGTACAGGTGTAAAACACATCCCACTAATCACGTTTTTTCCACTCCCCATCAAACTGGTGAATAGGTATTTTTCATTCCTAGCTTGGAGACAATACTTTGAAACACTAAACTACTTAACCCTTTAGTAAGTACATCTACAAGTTGGCCATGTGTAGACACGTACGGTGTACAAATTAACCCACTTTCTAGTTTCTTCTTGATGAAGTGTCTGTCAATTTCGATGTGCTTCGTTCGATCATGTTGTACCGGGTTGTGAGCCATGCCAATTGCAGACTTATTATCACAATAAAGCCTCATTGGGCCATCCCACTTAATCTTCAAGTCTTCTAGGATGATTTTCAACCATAGCAATTCACACACTCCTTGAGCCATTGCTCGAAATTCTACCTCTGCACTAGACCGTGCCACCACATTCTGTTTTTTACTCCACGTCACGAGATTACCACCAAGAAAGGTGCAATATCCAGAAGTTGACCTCCTGTCAACTATTGACCTAGCATAATCAGCATTTGTGTATGCTTCGAGTACCAAACCATTATTTCTCTTGAACAAAATACCTTTTCCTGGTGTCCCTTTGAGATACTGTAACACTCGGTGGGCCGCATGCAGATGAATTTCCTTTGGTCTATGCACTCACTGGCTAATCACACTTACTACGTATGCTATGTCTAGTTGTGTATGAGACAGATAAATGAGTCTTCCTACTAGGCGTTGATACATTTCCCTATCAACTGCAGCATCCTTTTCTGCCTTTCCAAGTCTAAGATTCAGGTCTATTGGAGTACTTGCTGGTTTGCATGCTGTCTTGCCTGTTTCTTTGAGAAGATCCATAATACACATCTGTTGGGAGGTAAAAATGCCCTGACTAGAGTGAGCCACTTCGATCCCAAGAAAATATTTCAGTCTTCCTAATGCTTTGATCTCGAACTCCTTAGCCAAACACTGACTTAGAGACTGTCTTTCCTTATCATCATTCCCGGTCACTATTATGTCATCGACATATACCAAGAGTGCTGTGACTCCCCCTGAAGGTGAGTGTTTAATGAACAGTGTGTGATCCTCTTGGCTTTGTTTATGCCCCATGGCAATCATAACTCTTGCAAATCTACCAAACTATGCCCGTGGTGATTGCTTAAGTCCATACAAGGCTTTCTTAAACTTACACACTATATGAGCAGCCAAATTATTCGCATAACCCAGTGGAACCTCCATATAAATTTCCTCTTCTAGTTCTCCGTGCAAAAATGCATTATTGACATCAAATTGTTGCAACTCCCAACCATAGTTAGATGCTAATGACAATAGGATTCTAACCGTGTTCATCTTCACAACCGGAGCAAAAGTCTCTAAGTAATCAATCCCATAGGTTTGAGTATAGCCCTTGGCTACCAGCCTTACCGTGTATCTCTCTATCGATCTATCTGCTCTATACTTTACTGTATAAACCCATTTACACCCCACGGGTTTCTTTCCTACTGGTAACTTCACCAACTCCCAAGTTTTGTTCTTCTCCAACGCCTCCATCTCCTCATTCATAGCTTGTTTCCATTTCTCATTGGACAAAGCCTTGGATACGGTGGTAGGGATGGCAATATTATTTAACCTAACAAGGAAGGCTCTATGAGATGGTGAAAAGTGTTTAAAGGACAAATAGTGTGCAAGAGGATATAAAGGTCGTTTTCTACACTCTCTAGTCCCTTTCCTGAGAGCAATGGGAAGATCCTTCTCATTTTCACTCATATGAGATCCAATTTCAGTTTGCAATGAAGGATTAGAAATTGTTACCTCATTCTTAGGATCTGGGTTGGATTCTTGGACTTGCATAGATTTAGGGGCAGCTGTCCTCTTCCTTGAAAACACCTTGCCTTCGCCAAATCTCACATCCTCAAGAGCAGAGTTGGGATTTTCTGGAATTTCAAGCACGGGCTCAGATACAAAATTTGGCATGGACTCGAATTCAGGATCAGACACAGACTCAGGACTTAACACAATGGAACTGAGTGTAGGATTTAGACATGGGAAGTGACGACAGATCAAGTAAGAAACTCTCGTCCTTAACTTCAATTATTGAATTCTCCCCCTGAAGATAAGGTGTGGTGAAGTAAGACTCTTGTTCATTGAATGTAACATCCATAGAGACATAAAACTTCTTCGATGGAGGGTGGTAACACTTATACCCTTTCTAAGTTGAAGAATAACCTACAAAGACATTTTAACACTCTTGGATCCAACTTCCCCCTATTTTGATTATGGATGTGGACAAATGACACGCACCCAAATATCCTAGGGACAAGATTATTTGTAGTGTGTAGGTTTTGATAGAATGTTGAGAGTGTTTCCATTGGACTCTTGAATCCCAAAGACTCTGGAAGGCAAACAAATTATAAGGTGAATGGCTGTAAGAACAGCTTCCCCTTGAAAGAATTTAGGCACATTTTTCTGGAACAAGAAGGCTCTGGTTGACTCAAGAAGGTGACCATTTTTTCTTTCTGTCACTCCATTTTGCTGTGGTGTATTGACACAGGATGACTCATGTATTATCCCTTCCTTTTGAAAGTATGGGGTTAGGAGTTGATTGAAATAATCCCTGGCATTATCTGTCCTAAACCTTTTGATGTAAACCCCAAATTGATTCTTAATCATGGAACAAAAATTTGGAAGAATGGTACTGACATCAGATTTTTGTTTAAGCAAAAAAAGCCACGTAACACGAGTACAATTATCAATGAATGACACAAACCATCTTGCCCTAGATACATTAGGAATAATAGGACCCCAAATATCACTGTGAATGAGATAAAGGAATAGAATTTCTTTTATTACTAACTGGAAAAGGTACACATTTGTGTTTAGCAAGTTCGCACACATCACAATGAAAGTTCTCAACATCTAGACCTTGAAATAAGGAAGGAAACATAATTTTAATGACCCTAAATGACGGATGTCCAAGTCGGCGATGATGAAGCCAAACTTTCTTTATTAGCTGAACAGAATTCCGAAACAAAAGAAAGAGGTAATTTGCCCTTGGTGATGCTTGATTGGCTCGGTGCTTCAAGATAGTAGAGTCCATCTTGTTCTCTAGCATGTCCAATCATCTTCCCCGAATCCTTGTCCTGAAATACACAATAATTATGATGAAAAACTACATTGCACTGTAAATCTTGAGTAAGCTTTTGAATAGAGAGAAGGTTTGTGGATAATCTAGAGACATGAAGAACATTTTTTAAGGTCAGTGATGGGCTTATTTTAACATCTCCTACACCTGCTACAGTGGTCAAAGAACCATTAGCTGTGGCTATTTTCCTACTGCTTGGACATGGGAAACATGTGAAAAAAACATTCGGTGAATGGGTCATATGGTCGGTAGCTTTTGAATCCATGATCCAAGAGCTGGAAAAGGTTGTACCTACGACATGTAATCCAATAGAGAGTGGAAACTCACCTGGATACACCAATGAGCAAGCACCTAAAGGTTTGTCAAGGTTGCCAATGAGAGATCTCACTCTTTCAACCTCTTCTTGGTTGAGACCGCCTGACTCCTTTGATGTTGCTTCATTTTGCTGTGCCACAACATGGGCTTGACCATTGTTCCTTGGCTACTCTCCTTTTTGTCCCCACTCATCGCTTGGAGGCTTTCCATGAAGCTTCCAACATCGCACACAAGTATGGCGTGGCTTCTTACAATAAGTGCACCGCAAGCTGTCCTTATAGTCACGATTTTGGACTTTTGGTTGTCTAGGTTTTCCACCTTTAGAGATTGTTGCTTTTTCCATGCTTGTGACATAATTATTTCCACCACTAGCCACCATAGCTGAGCTGTCTGTATTTTGTGGTTCAAGCATCAACCCTCTTCTACTTTCCTCACCTCGAATCAGTGCCACCACCTCATTAAAGCACAGAACCTCTTGTTTGCCAAGAATCTGAATTCTTACTTGATCAAATTCTAGATTAAGCCAAACAAGAAAGTCATAGACTCTATCTTGCTCGATGAAATCCTTTAGGATAGCAGCATCTTGAGGATATTTGGTTTTTATCACCCTGTAATGATCAAGTTCTTGCCACAGCTTTCAATTGATTTGCATATTCAGTAACTGTTTTACTTCCTTGTTTTGCAACCATCGTCTTCACCTTGACTTCATATACTTGAGCAGCATCTCTAGCCTTTATATATGTTTGTTGGATTGCATCCCAAATATCCTTAGCCGTAGCCAAGACCATACATCTGTCACTAATCTCAGGAGTCATAGAATTCCACAACCATGCCATTAGCATGGAATCTTCTTCATCCCATGCTTCAAAACGAGGGTCTCCTGGTTTTGGTCCTATACCCGTGAGATGGTTGATCTTCCCTTTCCCTTTCAGCACGGTGCGAACAAGTTGGGACCATTTAAGGTAATTTTTTCCATCCAACCTATATGTAGCCTGAATATTCTGCAATTCCCAGGGCTGTTGAGAACGAACAGTCTCCTTCGATTGTACTTTAGCAGTCGATTCTACAACCTCTGACATCCTCCACAAAGAAACCTGATCTCTAGGCAATTAAGGCAGAAAAAACACCAGCAATGAAGGATGGCAGGAGTCACAAAGCTGCAGGAATCACAAAGCTACGACGATGAAAATCAAAAAATGGCGATGAAGACCTAACACAATCAAATCCCAGAATTTTTCTACAGCTCTGATGCCATGTCATAAACTAAGGAAAAAATTATGAAGTTGTTGAGAGAAGAAAAAATTATGAGGAAGAATTTTTCCTTTCTTTCTTATTCATATTATACATACTGAGTTACATATATATAATATTCCTAGCAAAAGAAAAGGAAAAATTAACACTATATTAGATCCCATGATTTATGGGACATTCTAACAAAATAGGAACATAATCAAATTAGCCTAATTATACAGCTAATCAAATCAGCCTAATTGGCCTAATTATATAGCTAATCAAATTAGCCTAATTGTACAGCTAATTTTTCCATTGACCAATTTATAAGAAAATTAGATAAGGAGTAAATTCTAAATCCACAAAGGTTGTTTGAGTGTTTCTACAAGAAAATGTATTTTGTGTTTTGAGTTTTGTTTGTTTTTAAATTGTCACAGTGTGTGTCAAACAATAAATGTTTTTATTTTACCGTTACTATAGTTGTCATATATCTGTGTTTGTTTTATTACAAAAATATTACCTTCTCAGATGCATCACGTGTTTGTTTCTGTTGTTAGTTTGAAAATTTTTAGATCCTAAATGATTTTTCTAGACTTGTGTTGTTTTTGTCAAAAGGTTTACAATACGTCATATGTCTTTTACTGTCTTTTCTATATTCATGTTGTTTTCGTCAAAAGGTTTATAATATGTCATATGTCTTTTACTTGCTTTTTCTAGATTCGTGTTTATTTTGTCAAAAAGTGTACAGTTACATATGTCGGGTTTTGTTTGTTTGTTTATAAATTGTCAAAAGTTGTACAATTAGAGTCTTATATCTCAAAAGTCGATCTGATTACATGCAAAATCTAAACTGATTTGGTCTGACTTTTCCTAACATGTACATCACAATCTTGTCATAAGTCCGTAGTCTTTTTCCGTTTCCATGTTCTTGAAGAACTTATTCGAGACTCATATATTAGGCAGATTGGACTTAAGACAAAAACCAAAAAAAAAAAAAAACAAATAGGAAAAGAGCCAATCTATTTTAGAAACCAAACATGTCTTTCTCTTATTCATGTAGGAAAATCGAAACCATTTGTGCCTTCTTTGGTTCCAATCCTGGTAAAGGTACAGTCTACCTAGAAGCTGCGGAATACTTAGGACAAGTTTTGGTACGTAAGAAGATTAACCTGATTTATAGGGGAGGTAGCTTAGGGTTATTGGGGAATGTAGCAACAACAGCATATTCTAGGGGTAGTCATGCCGTAGAGATTAAACCTCATCTTCTAGTTAAGGGGAACCTCTATGGAAAAAACCATAAGTAAGGAAGAGAGAGTTTTGGATATTTCTAAGCGTTTTGAAAACATGATCCATAACTCTGATGCTTTCATTGCATAACTTGGTGGTTTAGGCACCCTTGAAGAGTTATTTGTAGTTGTTAGTAAAAGTCTGTTGGGCATTCACTCCAAACCCGTAGGTCTTTTGAATATAAATGGTTTTTATGACAGTCTTTTAAAGTTTTTTGGTTACGCTATGGAACAAAACTTCATTGTAGAGTTAGGGAGACAAATCTTTGTTACTACTTCAACAACTGAAGACCTGCTTCACAAAATGCAAGTCATTCATCCAGAGTCACACATTGCAATGTCTAAACTTGATTGGAAGAAAGAAAGCAGGAAGTGACCACTAGATTTGAACCTCCATCTGTAATCTTTTGGTTTTGCTTACAACATATTTGTCTGTATTTATTGTGTCTTGAATGCTCTCCTCCACATCTTTTTTTTTTTTTTTTTTTGTGACTTGTTGTTGTTAAAACGTTTAGATTCAATGACTCTAGTGCGGGGTGGCTGATATTATAGAGTAACTAGTACTCTCGAAACGTATCCCATTTAAGGTCTGATCTTTTTTTTATCGATGCTTCTATAATCTCCATACATACATGGTTAAGATAGCTGCTTATACGAAGTATTTTGTACTCTCGAAACGTATCCATATTATATCTATAAATTCTTTGTGTATTATTGTAATGGGAATTTTTAATATAAGTAATTGTGTTGTTTCTTTTGTTATTATTATATAATATAATATCCTTAATCTAATTATAAACCATGGTTCAAAAATAACAATGGATTGAAAAATGACATGATAAACATATACACTTTTTTTTATATCAGTTAAATAATCTTAATAAAAAAATACACACCCCCTTGACTCAATATCCTGGTTCCGTCACTGGCATTATATCATCTAGACATAGATGTAGCACACTTCTATTATCAATCTTTTAGTGTAAATTTTAGAAAGACATGGTCTAGAACACATCAAGGAGCAACCACCTTGAAGGTCCCCTACAGATAGGAGCAGAGGGGACTCGAAATGGGGGGCTAAAATTTAGAGATTAAGCACTTACTCTGTCAATGATGGGAGAATTTTGATAAGGTTTTGAGTGTTAACTATAGTTCATGAAGTAATCTCAGTAGACATAGGCTAGCTTGTGTCAAACCTCTATAAATCTCCTACGTTCGTTGTCTTTCTGTTAACTTGGTAGTTTTTCGTGTTTACTGTTGTTTTGATCCATTTTACCACATTTCTCTATAGGAATTTGTTTTCCTCATAGTTGGCGGATTTTTGCTGTCAACGGTTTGGTTAAAAGTTATTTATATGTATTGGAAAAGCATGTATCTGAGCTCTTTTCTTCTACATTTTTGTTTCAGGATCGCCTTCGAAGAGGAAATATTGGATTATAGGTACACGATGAAAGCTAAATTATGTTACTTTAGTATCGGACAAATTCGTAAAAAGAAAAGAAAAACGTTGTCATTCTTCTTTTTCTGGTTGAAGACAAGATAGGAAAGAAGCTGAGTTGATGAGTTTACATCAAACTTTATTTCATTGCATTTTCTTCTTCTTCTTGATGAATTAATTAACTTCATACTGCTATTTTTCAATAGGCATTTCAGCAGCTTTGTCTGGGTTCATAATACTCTCCCTTGTCCTCGTATATTACCGTAGAGAATGCAAATCAAATGATGTTCTAAGGGTTTTTTGGAAGAAAAACAAAGGAGATGAGTTCAATATTGAAGCCTTTATAAGCGAGCATGGATCGTTTGCACCAAAACAATATAGCCATGTGCAAGTGAAGAGAATGACAAATTCATTTGCAGAGAAAATAGGTAAAGGAGGATATGGTGCTGTGTATAAAGGAAAGTTATCTGATGGCCGTCTAGTGGCAGTTAAAGTCCTACACGAATCAAAGACTAGTAACGGCGAAGAATTCATCAATGAAGTAGCTAGCATTGGCAGAACTTCTCATGTTAATATAGTCACTCTCCTTGGGTTTTGTTATGAGAGGACAAAAAGTGCACTGGTTTATGAATATATGCCCAACGGATCACTAGACAAGTTTATATTCAATCAAGAATCTTCGAGTACAAACTGTCACTTGGAATGGAAAACATTATATGAAATTGCAATTGGAATTGCACGAGGGCTAGCATACTTGCACAGAGGCTGTAA
>CAMOHE010050466.1:80848-156098 GCA_946598075.1 Artocarpus hirsutus | reverse complement strand
AAAATGTTTATATAAGTTTATGCCAAAATAAGTAACGATTTTATGAATATGTTTTTACGAAATTACTTTTATGAAAGTCTAAATAATTATGCTTCAGATATTATTATTATTATGACGATTCAAGTAAACGAGTTTCAAGTAATTATTATTATGATAAGTTCTGAAAAGATTAAGTTTTAAGATATTATTATGCTATGTTTAAGATGTTAAATTATAAGTATGATATATGATGATTTTTAAGGAAGTTTTAAAGAGCATTTAAATAGGATTTTATTTTAATATTTAATTTAGAATTGTTTTAAAAATAGTTTTATTTAAATTGTGAAATGTCTTTAAAGTAATAGTTGCTAAACTATTATCTTTATGTTTAAAAAGAAAAGTTCAAGGAAATTACTATGGTTATATTTCAAAGAAATAAATGTTATGACTTACGTAAAGGATCATGATCTATAAATTATAATTAAGTTAAAACGTAATTATTATTATTACGTTATTATCATGTTTAAGAAATTTATGTATTTTGTTAAGTTTCGAAATTAAGTTTTCGAGAAATGATTATTACATCTTTTAAAGTTGTATGTTGAGAATTCATTCTCTTTAAGAAATCATTGTTACTAAGTTTGGGAAATAACCATTATTCCCTATAAAATTTCATGCCAAGGATTCGATAGTAAGAATCCATTTAAAAAAAATTTATTCTGAAATTTCTATACTTTATTAATAAGTATGTTAAAGTTTACGATCACGTTAAGTCAAGTGACGACCACGTAGGTAGGGTCGTCACAATAGCGTAGGGCAAAACATACCGAAAAATGAGCAAAATTAGACTCGGAATAAAATGGAGCCTAGATGCCAGCTTATGGGTGCCTAGGCACTCTTGCAAATGAAATCCTATACAAAAACCCGAAAGCATAGCGCCTAGGTGTTATAACTTGGGCGCCTAAGTGCCATCTCAAGCAAGGAGGTGAAGCAGCTTTGTAGTGCCTAGGTGCTACAATCCTGACACCTAGGCACTACAATCCTAGTGCCTAGGTGTCAAAAAAATTGAGCCTAAGCGGTATTGCGATATCAATTCAATGTTAAGTCTAAATTCGTTCTAAAATTACCCTTTCAAACCCTAGCATATAAATAAAACATTATCAGGAGTTGAAGGACGGTTTTTAATGAAGAAAAACTACAGACAAGAGGGGAGAACTCACTACTTAGGGGAAGAACGGTAAAATCTAGAGACGGAACCCATCTTCACATCTAAACATGTTCTTTTTCTTCACTCATCATGTTTAAGATATTATTTAGGATTGTTTTTATTTTCATTAGGAACTAATTTCTATTGTTCTAGAGCTACGATATAGCCAGATTATGAATATTCAGTTTTATTTAATTTAATTCAATTCGATTTTTATTCATTATCTATGCTGAATGTTTAATCTGATCTTAATACTTGTAAAAGTTTGTACACCTTTTGCATGATTTATGATTTAGTTTGAGGCTGAGAAACGATAATTAAATTGGACCATGATTGGATGCCATAAGATTGTCATAGGATAGAGATATCTATGAGAATTGTGTAGCTTCATGAATTTCCTATTCTTAATGAATCTAGGCAAATTTAAAATTTTCATAGAGATGTAAAAAATTTGCTAACTGGGATAAATTGTTAATGCGTGAGAAACATTAACGATTACCTAAGAGAAATTCATTATTGGCATAGAAGTAAATACTAGTTATTAAATTAAATAATGGAACAGGATTAATTTAGGTGAAATCTGATGCTCTAGTCTTTTAATTATTTAGGTTTTCATTTTTTTTGTTTTGTTATTTTTCTATTTATATTTGATTGTTCAAATAATTTTAGAGTTAACTAATTTCGGTACTTAGTTAGATTAGCTCAATCCTCGTGGGAACGATACTCTACTTTCTCTTTATTACTTGTCTACGATTCTATATACTTGCAGATTTCTCACAACACGGGTCCTCATGTTTTCAGAAATTCTCAAACATTTACCTTCCTAAGGGCATTCAATGATGGGCTAGATAAAAATAATCTGGTGCAATATTATAAAAGTTTTATCCAAACAGAGAATTAGATTTTTATCCTCATCTTGTTTCTTTTATTCTCGGCCATCCTGCATTTTAATAGGGTGTTTGGAAAATTTGGTTCAAACCAATGGTTTGAACTCAATCAACATAAATATCTCGCATGTTATAGCATGAAAAGTAATAATAAGTTACAGTATGTAATGACCATATTTATGTGGTCGTTACTTAATTACATAATCCTAATAATAAAAGATATTTTAATATAAGGTACTTAGATTTGCTGAATAATTTTTTAAAATACATTTTTTATTTTGATTAAAGTTAAAACATAATTGATTTCTTGAAACTTCTTCTTTTAAAAACTAACATAACAATAACTTTTAAAACTTAATCTTTAAAAATTAGCATAATAATTTTCTAAAAACTATTCTTTTAATACATTTTTAAATTTAAAATAATACTTTAAAAACATTTCTAAAACTAATTATTACTATAATTTCTTATTAGAAAATTTACATTTATTTGCTGCATTTTATGTTGCAATATATATAAATATATATATATATTTAAAAGTATTAAACCCTTTTAAACTGAGGTCGAATGACTACAACCTCGGTCTTTAGAGCATACTTGTATAATACTAGTTAATTATTCATACATATATAATTTATAAAAGAAAAAAACCTGTGGAAAATACATTTTTGCGTGAGTGGTATCCATTCTCATATCCACTATTCGTCTGTCACTCGCCACTGCCCATCAAGTATTGCTGACATATTCCTTACTTACAGCATGAACATACTTATATAAGCTTTAGCTCAATAAGTACGAAATTAAGTTTGCAAAACAAATTTGAAGCTCATTTAATGAAATATGCATGATTATTTTATCCTTCCTTATTAACTTGTTTTAAGCTTAATTATTTAAGTCTTATCTTATCTTACTGATTGGGCCCTGGTGATCATACCAGCTGTGTGTGATCCTTGGGAAGTTGTGGTTCGCATGGTCCTAATGACGCCAAAATCTTAAACTATATTGAACCAAACTGAAGCCTTACCATAGGTCAAGATGTTGGTACGATACCCTTACCTTGTCTTATTAGTTCACTTGTCTTATCATGTGTATACAGTATGACATATTATTACGTAGCACTATATATCAATATTAAAAACATGCTTAATTGAAAATATTCAAAAAAAATTATAGAAATTACAACAATTTACATTGAAAATAATTTTAATATTTTTGAATACAACACACATTAAAAATAAAAAAAAAACATAAATAAATATGTTTTACGTAAAAAAAGAAATCTAAGGGAAGTTAAGTGAGGCTCAAAACGTGGTTTGAAGTCCATCTTGATTCAATAATATTAGCGTCATGACACGTTATTTAAATAATGTTAAATATAGTTATGAACATATCATGCACTAGATTTCTTGATTTCTTACCGTTCTATTTCTACGAATGAAAAATTGTAAAGTTTCCCAATTGTTTGCCTGAGGTGGTCATGTTTTGCTAACATAAGGATAATTGAAAAGTCCATATCTATCATAGTTTTCAAAATCAAATTATATTTAGATGGATAATAAACATGAAAAGCCTTATGGGATAAGTTGTTATAATTGGATTCTAAATTTGTTAATTGTAAACAAAAAAGCATGATATTTTCCTGCAAAGTTTGTTAGGAACTGGAGGACAAACACTTAACATGTAGACTAGAAAAAATTGGCTTTCTTTTTTTTTTTTTTTTTGAAAAAACAAAACAAACGGCTGAAATTTGTACTTTTCAATAGTGGGCAAAATTTCTCCAAATTTTTTTTTGAAATATTACACAAATTAAGTTACAGATGTATCAATATCAATATTTACACTGATATTTACTGATTTTCTTTGATATTCTAAGTGCGACTTACACTGATATTTTCTGTTTTTCTTTGATATTTTAAGTAAGACGATCTTATAGTGGAAAAATATTTTGACACCTTGAAATTTCAAGAATTTCGGCGAAATTTGTTTTCTTGGTAGAGAGGGAACCATGGGAAGTGGATTGAGAAAGTGGGGTATTGAGAAATTTGGAGAAAGTGGGGTGGTGAGAAATTTGGTGAAAGTGGGGTGTTGAGAAATTTGGAGAAAGTGGTTAACAATGCATATGTAACGAGTAAAGTGCTTCACAAATCTTTGGACAAAGTGGTTAACACTTTCAAAGCAAATGTAACGAGTAAGGTGATCCACAAATAACGCATATATAATTTTTTACGAGAGCATATGCTTAAATTGGAGGACTCTAATGGGCTATTTGAGAACCTCGTTTGAATCGATAGTTTGAAGTGAAAAATATATATATATTACAATCCAAATTTATAAGAGAAAATTATAGCACAAGTGGCTTGAACCACAGACTGTGGTTTAAACTATAGCTCTTAAACACCTTATAAGTTAAATCCGGATGAACTAATTCAGGGAGTAGAAAGCATAAGATTTTGATTGAGGGGTGATCAAAGATGGGAGTGCCATTTGGAGATTTGTGCTTTGACTGAGGAAAAAGCAATTAATGGTGCGGTGGCCGACGTGGGCGTTGGCTTTGGCAACTTTTTTTCTGAATAAAAAGGAAGATTAGTAATATCTTCACGCGCGCGCCTAGAGCCTGGAAGAAGAACCTGATGAGACTACTATGGAACGGCAGGAACCTATTTTATGCTTTCGTCTACTAGCATTCATGGAGCTCAAGTTATAGAGACCCAAGCTATATTCGATATGCCCTGTTGAGAGGCATAATTGCAACCTCAGTGCAAACGAAGAAAGATCGATTGTTTTGGAGTTGAGACAAAGGATATTAGATAAAAATAAATAAATGGTTGGGAGAGGAAGAAGAAAGTGCGGTGGAATCATGAGTAATAAAAAACCAGTACGTTACAAATAATTTTATAGTCTAATCCCACGTAATTAGAGTTAAGGGAGAGATCTTGTAGATTTTTGGTGACATGGTGGGACCGTGGGATGCCCCTGATCAATCAAGAAGCAAGCCATTCAAATGCAGAAGCGGCTGAGGTTGTGGCAAAGTTGGTGTGGTTTTTTTTTTTTCTTTTTTTTTTCTTTTATTTTTTTGGCCCGAGAGCCATGCACTTCTAGACGTTAGAATTGAGCTTATTGTCATGCGGCAATAACAAAACCACGCGAGGGTGTATACAATATCCACCAGTATATGACAATTTGCACCTAGAAAAAAGAGACTTGTTAATCTATTTCATGATTTCATCAAACTGTCTGCTTTTCACTTTGGAAGGGACTAAGTATTGATCCTAGTCTTCAAATTGTTTACCGTTGACCCCTAAAGAAATAGGTTGTGATGATTTGATATTACAAGCCTCCATTTTTATAATAAAGGGGAGTTTTTCTTTTTATCCACAGGCCTGCATTTCGAGTAACTTAGACACGCTTAGCATAGTAGGACGAGATTGTGGATTGTCACTCATGCATGAGCGAGCCAAGTTGACGATCAAACTCAATTTATCGGCAACACTTTGCCATGTTGGAGGTGAGAGACGAGGGTCCAGTACATCCTTGTAATTAACGCCCTGAATAGCTTCTGATTGCATGACAGAAACGAATTCCCCTGGGTGCTTTCCCATTAGAACTTCAAGTGCCACAACCCCAAAACTATACACATCACATTTCTCAGTCACTTCCATGTTGTATGCAAGCTCTGCAATATCCAAATAAAACGTGTTAATACATTTTTATGAACATAAACTATAACGTTTTTATTAAAACATAAAATCATAGAAGTTGAAATTTACCTGGCGCGAGGTAACCAAAAGTCCCGGCAATTGCAGTCCTGTTAGAAGAATCTGGGTTCAGAAACTTTGCGGTACCGAAATCCGAGACATGAGCCTCAAGTTGGGAGTCCAATAAAACGTTTTTGCTCGATATGTCACGGTGGACTATTGGCGGAACACGACTGTTGTGCAAGTAACACAAAGCGTGGGCTACACCATTCACAATCTGAATCCTCTTTTTCCAATCTAGCCCTTTTGCGGCATTATCATTTCTAAGAAAATCTGCTAGACTTCCGCCTTCCATGAACTCGTAAACCAAAAACGTGTGCATTCCTTGAGAACAGAATCCGAAGAGTTTTACGATGTTTCTGTGTCTGATTTCTGTTAAAGTCGCTACCTCATTCCCGAAACTTCTGATGCTCTCAATCTGTGAAGTGTCTGTGGCTTGGAAATGCAACTTCTTTATTGCAAATACTTGATCAGAACCAAGAATGTTTGCCTTGTAAACCTTACCAGATCCACCGAACCCGATGCAGTACTTGTCATCAAAGTTGTTTGTGGCTTCAAGTATGTCTCTGTAAACAACTTTTCCATTAAAATGCCATATTGAGAATGGATTTCCTGCCTTTTCCTCTAATGCACGCTCGACTTCAGAGATCTTTTTTGATTTCCTCTTCCAAAGTAACACCATAAACAACCAAAATGTTGATGAAACTAAGAGAACACTTACTAAAGAAGTAACAACAACAATCACAATTAGTTTTCGTTTCTTGCTTTTGTCACCATTTTCTGTCGATGTGACATTGCAAGGAGGCAGACCTTCTATCTTCCCACATAGATTTTTGTTATTACTGAGAGCCTTAGGCCGAGCAGAGTGAAAGATTTTGATATCAGGAACAGGACCCTCCAAATTGTTGTATGAAAGGTCGATATCTACTAAGCTAACCATATCTCCGAGTGAAAGAGGGACCGAACCAGTGAGATTGTTGTGGGAGAGGTTCAAGTTCTGTAAGTGTGTAAGGCCTCCAAGGTTGGCTGGTATATTTCCACCAAGTGAATTACAGCTCAAATCTAGTGAAACCTGCAGACCTGCCAGATTTCCGATTTGGTACGGAATTGTACCTATTAAGAGATTCTTGCTCAAAGACAAATCTCTTAGCTTGAAACAATCTCCAATCTGACTTGGAATCGGTCCGTGGAGCATGTTTAAGGAGAGATCCAAGGACTCCAAGTTTGATAACCTTCCTATCTTGTCTGGTATCCTACCCAAAAGATTGTTATCTTTCAGATTAAGGAGGGACAACTTGGATGAGTTTCCGATACTAGTTGGAATCTCCCCGGACAATCGATTGGAAGAAAGATCAATCTCCACTAGTTGGTTCATTTGAAAAATCTCGCTTGGGATTTTGCCACTTATCATATTCCCAGCAACTTTTAGCAACGTCAGATTTTGGCATTTTCCCCAGTTTGTTGAGAGCTGACCTTGTAATTTGTTGAAACTTAAATCAATATAAGTAAGGTTTGGATACACACCAAAGTCATGGTCCAAGTATCCTGTGAGCTTGTTTTGTTCAAGCCTAACTCTGTATAAAGATTTACAGTTTTTCAGGCTTGTTGGAATTGGACCATTGAAATTGTTGAAGGCTGCACTGAAGTTGACCAGCTTCCCGCCTTTGCACACTTGTGGTGGTAAATGGCCCGTGAAGTTGTTCTCGGCTAGATGCAGAACAATCAATGACGAAGCGTTTCCTAGTGCAGCAGGCATGGTGCCAGATAGCTTGTTGGCAAACAAACGCAAGTCAAATAACTTTCTCAAACTTGCCAACTTTTCCAGGAGTCGACCAGAAAGTTGATTCTCTGCTAGACGCAAAGTGGCCAAGTCGCTTAGATTAGCCAAAGATTGAGGAATAGAGCCGTGGAAATAGTTCCCATCAAGGGCTAGAAGAACCAGGAACTTCAAGTTTCCTATTTCTTCAGGAATTTTGCCTCCAAGCTGAGTTTGTTGGAAAAGAAGATTTTTAAGACTTAGCAACCCAGTTTTGGAGGAAGTTCTACTGTCAGGAAAAAGGCGACGGTCTAAAACACCCAATATGGGATTTCGGGAAACGTCAAGCTCGTAAACCTGAGTGAGATTAGCAAGAGAAAGAGGCAATGGGCCGCTAAGGGAATTGTTGGAAAGGTCAAGGAACTGAAGCTTGGAAACCAAGCCGATGTCAGTTGGTATGGTTCCGGTGAGTTGGTTATACTTGAGATCAAGACGAAGGAGGTTTTGAAAGGAGGAGAAATCCAACTTCTCAAGGGTACCTCTTAGCCCTGTGAATGAGACGTTTATTTCAGTTACACTTCCTGCTTTGTTGCAGGTAATTCCATACCATTTACATGGACTTGGAGGGGTATTACTGATATTTTCTCCCGGAAGAATCCAGGAGTCTAGAATTGTTTGGTTTGGGAGACTGTCTTTCCATCTGAGTAAAGCATTTGCTTCTCTGTTTGCAACCGGATTAGCCTTGCTTGAAAAGAGCAAAACTATTACCACAGCAACAGACAGGGCAAAGGAGAGAGAATATCCCTTGTTGGCCATAGTTGTAAAGAAGCTCTGAAGGTTTATTGACAACTGAAGGGGAAGGGATATGGTCATAATTTTTTCCTTCTCCTCACCATACATTTATATACGTTTTATGGTTTGTCATACGTGGAAGTTCAAAGTCTTTCCCGTCATTTAGTGGCTAGTTTTTCCTCAAAACACTTTCGTCGTATATTATCAACAAAAATAATAATAATTATAATTATTATTAAAAAAAAAGAGCACTGTTATTCAATATAATGATATTGGGCATAATTCTCTTACAAATGGGTGGGACCCCACGAGCATCCAACCCGGCATCTTCCAACCAAACGAACATTATGAAACAATCACTTTGTACCACCAATTAAGAAAGGAATAATTTTTGAGACACGGACGGCTAACACTCTCCATCTGATGAGTGCTACTATCAATTTCGTAAAGATTTATTTGATAAGCTCACATACAGCAGGTACTGCCTGTTTTGCTTATTTATTTCCAATCATAAAGGAAATTGTATCGACTTGCCTTAACACCTACAGTAATGACTTCCAAACAATGATGAAAAGGTCAATGTTGATGAAAATTTTGAATTTACACCTTATGAGGTCAAATGATTAATTGAAAACAAACAACAAATTCATCTTAAAGCATCAATCAAAGAGGGAGAATCATAAACAATAATTTTTGAACCAGATTTCTACATCTAAATAATTAGAACTTTTAACTTTACAGAGTAGCACAAGTAAGCATGCACCACTTGTTATGTAATTTTACAAATTTGGTTTGTGCTTTCAATGATTCATTGAAACGCTGGCCTATAGCTAATTAAGTTCCTATAGTTATGCAAGCCAGACTACTTAATACCAAGAACAAAAGACATACTATATATTTACATATCCAGAACCATCGTCAAAAATCACTTGTTCTGCTTCGCTGCAAGGGTCCTTTGAACAGTGGAAACACCGTCCACAAATTTTGTCCGAAAGAGAACGTTAGCATTATTAAACATGCCTTCTTTCAGGGAGACTACAATGAACTGCAATTTGTTAAAAGCCAAAAAACGATCGTGAGACGTCCGAGTAAATAGTATTTCTGTATCAGGCATAAATAAGCTTTGCATAACAGATACATTTATCTTGTTTTTCCTATTTAAGTTTCTAACAGAAGACTATTCCTGTGCAGCTTTCAACAGCCATTTAACTTCATTTTCTTAAAATCCAAAAACACGCACACGCACACAATGGTAGGGAGTTCAGTATGAAGAGAAAATTCCTCTGGCAAATTAAACAACAGATCACCAAATAAGAGATAGAACCTGGGAGCGTGGGAAATGAGCTTTGATCATTCTCCCTATGTTCTGGGTGTGGCTTAGATCAAGGGCGGCATCAACCTGCAAATTAAAGACTAGCTGTCAGCTGCACCCAATAGAACTTTTGCTAAAAAGTTGCAGAAAATATGATCGAAATTCAAGTAGCGTTCATCAAGAAACCGACAACTTTTGATAAGCTTGTTTTCCTCTAGCATAAACTAAAGCAGTGCATCTTAACAGCATGGCTTTACTGCTGTAATAGTAACACCTTTATAACAAAAGATAACAAATTAAAAAGCTAACCATACCTCATCCAGTATATAAAGAGGAGCTGGTTTAAAGAGCAGCAATGCCAAGGTTAAAGAAAGTGCAAGCAGAGACCGTTGACCTCCACTCAGTTCCGACAATGACTGCTTCCAGACTCCACCAAATGCAACGCGAACCTCAAGGCCATCCAGAAAGCTGCCCCCTTCAGGAGGTTCTAGTTTTGCCGTGGTGCCAGGTAAAAGGGTGGAAAAGATAGATCCAAAGTCACTGAACAAACGGCAAGGAGTAAAAGAGCATAAGAAAAAATAGCAAAATAACTTATCCAAAAAGATAAATTAAAGATCAAATGAGCTATGAAAACAATCACCTATTAACTTTGACCCACGTAACCTTCAATGTTTCCTTCTTTTTCTCATCCAGCTCTTCAATCACCTTCTTAATTTTAGATTTGTCGTTCTATGCAAGACAAGCTTAGACAAGTCAAGAGAACTGAAGGTAAAATGGTTATTAGTTATAACAATAATCAAGCCACCGACCTCAATGATATTTTTCTTAGACATCAGGTCATTGTACTCATCCTCTGCTTTCTCAAACATTGCCATTACTTTCTTGTTGATCCTTTTCTCGAGGCTAGACGGGGAGGAGAAGTTTTTTACTTTTAGTATCATGACTGTCAAAGACAGCTATTGTACGTATAAGGAGTCTAAGAAGCAAGTTCAAGGAAAAAAATTGGAAAGAATGAACTTTCCAAATCACACACCCTGACTGTTCAGCTTGCAATTTCTCAAGTTCTTCCCTTGCTCTATACATATCACACGATGCAAAATCATAATCAGTCCCAACTTTTCCAAATAACTGCTTCTCAGAAGCAATCCATGCATGCTTCTCAATCAATTTATCTACCTTTGTAGAGAAATCTTTTTGTTCCATTTCCATTCTCTTTACCTAGTGGAAGTTTTGAAGATGGACTGTTTAGATATGTTTAATGGAGAATGCTTAGAGAACATTGACAAGTAATACCTCATTTTCCAATTTCTTCTTTTCAAGACTTGTCTCACTAAGTTTATGTTGAAGCTTTTGCTGCTCCTTAAGAATGCTACTTATTTGGGAATCACATTCCTTCATCTTCATACGAATCAGATCGAGCTCAGATTGTGCCATATCATGAATGTTTTTAGTACAAGCAACCTGCAAAATGGAGGCATGTGTTATTATTTCATAGCACACCGCAGAAATTGTAAGCCAATTATGAGTATTTACCTTGGCTTTCTGTTCTTCTACTTCTGTTGTGAGTATGTTGATTTGTGCTCTCATGGAAGATAAATGGGTCTCCAAAGTTGTACGTTCCTCAATGACTACTTCCATTTCCATGACAAGCCTCTCTTTTTCATTTTCATGCCCCTACAAAAGTACGACAAGATGGTAATATATCAAAGATTAACGCATGAACACGGACATAAAAGTTCTACCAATAAATCATCCAATAAATGTAAAAATAGGAACTATTAATACTGCCATCTACTAGCTCCGTAACGTTTAGACTCCAAGGAACTTTAAAGTAATATTGACCTCCCAGACACAAAATCTTAGTTATTATTCCTAGAGCAATAGCGCATTAATGTTGACTATCATATTATCAAAAGCCCTCTCCTCAAAATTTTCATATGTTTTTAAGTACTTTAGGTTCCTAAAAATTCCTATGAAATTATTGGCAGAAAACCTGTAGACAGCATCATTAATTTGCTGAAATATGACTGTCAGTATCTGCAAACAGTAGAGTACCACGTATTTCTTATAAAACAATGAGGATAGATAAAACGTCTATAAGTTGGAGCAAGTGAGCTCCACGAAAACCCCAAAGACAGTTCATTACACCTCAGAAAAATGAAAACCTACTTTTAGATCCATCATAGATGACTGCATCTGAGCTTTTGTCGCCTTAATCTTTTTCTCCAAATCTTTGAGCCGACCCGCACGATTGTTATCATGTTCTTTAATGGATTTTTCAAGCACTGACGTTTTATTTACACAGTTTTTGTACAAGAGCTCCCTTTCTTTTGCAGCAGATTTTGCTTCTTCAAGCTCCTTCTCCATCTTCTTTACTAACTCACCAAGCTAGGTAGCACGCCCAAAATAATAAAAAGGAAAAAGGGTGAGAACATGCCCAAAGAAGAGAAGTAATTTGGTAGCACAACAAATACGTCAGGAAAAACCTTATGGTGCTCATTCTGCTCAGCCCTTCCCTGGAACAAGGAAAGGTCATACAACTTAAGCTCTAACTGTGATTTGAGCTCCATGAACTTTTTCTGAAGAGGCAAAAGTTCAGTGATCTGCAATTTAAGGGGTATCAACAAAATCTGAGAGTGCTAAGGTTACAACTTAAAATTTCTATCAAATAGCCGTAAACATAAGACAAGCAATAGGACAAATAAAACAATAGAAATGCTTACTTATAACATTCATCACTTCTTAATCATCTTATTGCATGAGTGAAAGCATTTTTTCCAGTTTATTTGAGCCTCGTATGAAATTTACCCAAAACTACATGCTTTCGGTTTGTTCTAATAACAAAGATAACAATTTCCCAATTAAAAAAAAAAATATGTGTATATATATATATATATATATATATAAAAAACAAAGCATGCAAATACATCCATATTCCCTAACAGCTATAGCCAATGATAATAAAATAAAAGAAGAGCACAACAAAAAATACGAAAGCATCTTGATGAACCAGTCAATTAGGAAAAGTATCCTCGCTGCCTTAACTATCCTTTTTGTCACTCTGACAATGAAAAGAGGGGTTCATAAGAGCAACCTTCGCTTCAATTTCAGTCAATCTTTTCTGATGTGTTGTGAGTTTTTCCTCGGCCACAACCAAATCATGAAGTTGCCGTAACAGATCACCTCCACCCCTGTGAAAATAAATCGTTGTTTAAGAAGGATGACTGGCTAGAAGGAGCTAGAAACACTCCAAACTATATTCTAATTTGCAATAGAAGTAGCATGGAATTTTAACGATTCATTGAAGCGAACATATGTTGACAAGTGATAACAATAACGGGCACAAGTTAGTCAGGAGAACTCTACTTAGGGGCGGCGGAGAAAATATATGCATGAATAAAAAAATAGACTAGGATCACATGCAGTACTGACTTACTTGCGGCTTCCCCCAGTCAAAAGGCCACTGGGCTGGAATATATCACCTTCGAGAGTGACACTCGGGGTGCGAATTTCCTTGCTAAACGCAACCTACACGCATAAATTAGAACAGTTCCATCAGAAGATAAAACTACAGTAAGAATAACGATATCTAACATGTTCCCACCACATTAGTTGCACAAAACCAACGATTATGATGTAATATATTATATTACAGGTCTACTAGGTTCTCCAAACAAATCCATTAATGATAATTATAGCCATTTCTGAAGCTGTAACAGCAACCACAATTTGAACCAGCATTCAACGGATGCTATGTCTATGTGAACGTGGTGTGAGAGATGGATATACCTCCTTGGCGGCATCAACATTTTTGCAAACAAAGGTGGAACCAAAAACAAACTCCATTGCATTCTGCAGTAAAAACCAAAATTAAGATGAATATATAATAGACAGACAAGGACCTGGCATATTTTAATAATTCAACCAAAAAAAGAAAAAGAAAAAAAATACAACAAATGCCTGAACTAACGATAGTATGAGTCTGGGAAAAACTGAACAGACACATCTACTGTGTTAAGTGCCAAAAAATACTGGAAGATAAATTTATTGAAGCAATTTAGCAAGGCCTAGCAAAACCATACCTTCACTTCCTCATCGTAACCAACCAAAGAAAGCGCCAATTCTGCATTCTCCTTTCCAACCTGGAAAAGCATTACACATGTTAAGACAAGTTCTGCCTAATTCTGAGAAAATGAAAGAAAGAGGGAGACAGATGAAAGGGCTTCACAATAAACCAACCAATCTAACAGCAGCATGTCGAACTCTGTCTGGAACAATCTGTGATTGTATTTTGTTCAAGGGTATAATAGTCACTCTCCTTCGAAGGTCACCATTCTGAAGAAGTTGTTTTCCAGTATTTTCTGTGTCCACCACAACATTAAAGAACTTTCCGCCAGCTGTTACCTGTATAGTTGATCAATATAAGCCAAAGACTCAACCTAAAATCAAAAACCTTTAATGAAATAGATTATGAAAAACTTGGCTGACCTCTAAGGCAGTCATTGTGGAACAATCCTTCACTTTGATAAGTTTTGCAACTACACCTTTAACCTTTGACCTATCAAAGTTCTTCACAGGATCGCGATATTTGAACTCAATGCTTGCTAATTGAGCTGAAAGATTTCGTATTTCATCCTTCAACTTCAGCACACACTCCAACTCCACTGCATGATCCTATACCAAAAGTACTTCTATTAAAGGAACTTATCAAACTGGCTTTTTTTTTTTTTGGTGCTAGATAACCAAACTGAGTACAGTATATTGCACAAGGACAGATAAAATTATTACACAGATTGCATACCTTTTGCAAAGCTTCCATTTGGCCCTCCTTATATGGAAGAGACTCTAGAGCCTTTCTAACATTCTCTACATCTTTTGTTCTAGCACTAAGTTCTTTCTCTACGGAGACAGCTTCTTCGCGCTTTGACATTAGCTGACGTGTTTTCTCTTTCAACTCCTTTTCACAATGGCTTATTTTCGTTTTTAGCTGCTTCAGTTCTGTTTCAGCACTTCCAACAGCTACCTTGGCATCAGATAGCTGATCTTCCAGACTTTTCTCCTCATTCCCGCTACTTTTCCCGGCTAGTACACCCTGATTATTTATATTACAATAACAATTTGAAGCACCCAAATGAAACCGAATAACAAAGTCCTTGGTGTGTAGTTTAAAAACTATCTTATAGAGGCCTATTTACCTGGTATTCCTTTTCAAAATCCTCCAATCCCTGAGAAAGTTCCGCGACCCTCTTCTTCAGATCAGCTGCACTATCTTCAGCCCTTTTCACAGCAGAGGTTCTCTCTTCCACAGATTGCTTCAAATCTTCAATGTTTCTAACAATCTGACAACATCAAGATGCAAGATACAAGCAATATGATTACGCACTAGAAAGGACCAAGGAAAACAACAAAAATGGTCGTCGTATTAGAAAAGACGCAAATAAACCCTAAAGGTGTAAAAAACAATCTTAGCTAATTACCTTTTCAGCATCTTTATTTTGTGTCTTGAGATTGTCCTCTTTATTGTTCAGAATAGAAACTTCCCTAACAAGATCCTGAGAAAGTGCATCTACTTTATCTGACAATTTTTTAACTTCTTCACCCATGCTGGCTTCTTTCTCAGCAGCTATCTCCTTCACTTTCGTCTCCATTTCCTGTATTTCCTCCTCCATCTTTCCCCTATTTTCATCAATCTCGACAATTTTGGCCTTCACATGCTCAACCTTGCTTACCGCACTATCTCTAGTCTTCTCGGCTTGAACATATTCATAAGCAATGCAAAACCTTTTAAGCCGGTCTAACTCGGCATTTCCATTAGCCCATTGCATATACTGTGTCCTCTCCCTCCTCAGCTTCTCCAAAGCAGGCAGTATTTCCAGGTCAAGAAGCTTATTGATCTCATCAACCTTACTTTGCTTCTTCACAAGAGTTTTCAAAGCTGCATCTTTCTTTGTCTCATACATTCTTGTCCCAGCGGCCTCTTCAAGCATGGACAAAATCTCAGGAGGTTTCATGTTCAAAACCTTCGTAATGCGCCCTTGCATTATAAGAAAATGCGGGTTGTTCACATTTAGCTGCACGGAATGGAAAAGATTTTGAACCTGAGTAGGCTGGGCAAGTTTCCCATTTATCAAATACTAATTCCTTCCACCAACCACAATCTGCAGACCAGAAATGTTGACAATACATCAATATAATGTCCAAAAACTCAAAATCTTGAGTCTTTAAACTCTTGACAAAATTGTACAGTCACATGCAACAAAATTGCATATAACCCTAGCAGATTATCAAAGAAATTCACCGAATCTATGAACAGTGACACAATCACAAACTAGACCAAGCTTCGTAAATTCCCCAGTCAAATTCAACACCAGCTCAAACCTTAGGTCAGTTAAGCAATTGCCTAAGGCCCCCACTAAATCAAGGCCCCACATTAATTAAAGTTTCTAATTAATTCTATTCATTTATTGTAATTTTACTTGTACATTATAATTTAAAAAAAAAAAAACTAAAAGTTTGGAATGACGGTGAATTGAAGCCAAAGGTTTTGTACACAAAAATAGACTTTTTTTAGGATTAGTCAACCATCGGTGTTTTTCCATAAAATGTTTTCATTTATTTCAAACTATTCTTACTTTCTATATCGTGAATACGGCTTTCTCTTTTTAGTAATTAAGTACGCTTCTCCAATCTTTTAAATACTCTATTAAATTTGTTTTAGAAGTTGGCTTTTTTCCATTTTGAACTAATCGAATCTTTTTTTAACCACAATAAACCATAAAAAAACCCTCTGATTTTTTTTTACTCATAAACAGATGTTACTTTTTAGGGGGAAAATATATATTTTATGTATCTATTTTACACACTCAAAAAAAAAAAAAAGAAAAACCTCTGTTCTCTATTGCCTGTTTGTCCTCTCTCTACTTCCCCGCTCATCAACATTATTTCAAGAGTTTTGTCAAGTTCTCAATGTTCTTTCCAGTTACTTGTTCGTTTCTTTCTAAATTTTTTTGACAATTTATTGATATCATTGTCTGAGTTTAACAGCCACTATTTTTTTTCTTGTTCTTTTGTTTTGTGTTAAGTGTGTTATTTGGTTTAACCTAAATTATTTAGGGACAAGGATGTTAGATAGAAAGTATGAATGATGATATAAGAAACTGAAGGGAAAGAATAATAATAATTTGATTCATGCCTAAGAAGAAGCTCTTAAAACATATTTTTTAATTTGTAAAAAAAAAAAACCCAGAATTACTTGAGCCGCCACTGAACAAATTAGAGAAATGCAGGATTACCTGCCGAGTGACCGTGATCTCCGTATGGTCCTCGTACCCGAGGGGACTCCGGCTCCTATCGGAGTTATCGAAGACGATGGATACCGTAGCCTTTGTGATTCCGGCTTGTCCCTGCTTGTAGACAAGCTCTTGAAGATTAGAAGCCCTAACCTGCTGCAAATTTGTGATTCCCAGCACGAAGCATATGGAATCGAGGATGTTGGACTTTCCGGAGCCGTTAAGCCCCGTTATCGCGTTGAAGAAGGGGTCGAAGCCCGGAACCACAGTCCTCGTCGCATAGGACTTGAAGCCTTCCAAGCAGATCTCCTTGATGTGCATTTTTCTTCCTCGCTAGGCAATGAATTCGAAGAGAAACCTGGTCGAAGAAGGAGATTCAAATCGGAATTCGGGAAATCGGAACCCTAAAATCCCAAGCAGGCTTTCTCTATCTCTCTTTCTTTGAGTGAGTGATATGAAAAATTCAAAAGAAGCGCTAAAACCTCTCCTTTGGCTGGTCCCTGACAGATCATAGGTATTGATGTAATAGACTCTCCAAGGCGGGAAAAATCTTCACTTTTGAGCCAAGCTGCTATTTCTAATTGACGACGTGTCGTTTCTCTGTGGGAAAATTTGTTGTCGTTTTCCTTAAAAACAATTAATTCAACGACACATTGTGATAGGATCAAAGTCTCCTGTCGTTTTGGTTGAAGAACTAAAACCTGTGATTGTCAACTTTATAACTGGACATTGTCGTTTAATTAGACAGTGACGGTTGCAAATGTCGTAAAAAACGACATGTCGTTGAACTTTTTTTTTTTATTCCAGAACTCCGCTGAACTATTTTTTTTTTCAGAATTTTTTGAACTGAAGTTTGACGACATGCCATTCAATTGAATTCTTTCTTCTTTTTTTTTTTTTTTTTTTTTTGTGCGCGCGTGTGTGAAGTTCAATTGAACTATGTCGTTTAACATATCAAACTAAATAGACAGTCACTCAACCAAATGTAAGTTCCAAAGCGTTTCCTTTGTCCCTGCAATACAATTGCCTGATTTCTCTTTTAGCAGCAAAAATTATATAAAATAAATCCTATTCACAAAGAAGCAAAATTGAGCATATACATATAAATCACTTTTCATCAAAGATCAAAAGTTCCATTTTGGTCTTGTTTCTTCTTCCTTCCCTGTTAACTCTCGATGCTGGTACCAATCTGCCCCCGACTTGCCTACTGGCAATGGGGGTCTGACAAAAATCTCAACCGGCCTCGGAACATGTACTACCAAATGCAATTCTCCGCCAATCATTTCAGAACTTGAATCTGAATTGCTTGATATTTTGCTTATGGGTTCGACAGCAATCCATCCCAGACCTGATATAGCCAAATCACAAGCAGGCCTGACCAAACACACAAGATTTATGGTTTCATATATGTTATTGCCCAACTTAACTAATATATGATGAAAAAATTCAGCATCCTTGGCAAGGCTGAAATAACAAAATAGAAAAACTGAATTTATATGAATAATTCAATCAGACCTTTCAGCATCTTCGAATTTTATCTGTAATTGACGCACTATTTCAAGCCCTCGCCATTCTTCCGCCCGTTGTTTTCCAGTTGGAGGCATCAGTAGAACTCCTAATTCTTTCTGCAATATGATAAACGCATATTCAATCATAGGAAAAAATAGTGTCACGCAGGGTACATTTTGATGTTGGATGCTGATAAAAGATAACCTGGTAAAACTCATCTGCAGCATCAGTGGGTACCATATGAAGCTGCAGTCTTTTGGGCCCACAAAATGTTGAACGTGTCTCCGGTAGAACCTGAAAACATCAAGATTGATAACTTGTTGGATACAAAAGTACACTGCCTTTTAAAATGAGCCCTAATCAGTATAGATGAAACCAAAATAGCAAAACCTTCAAGATGTCTATTCTGACAAGACCTCCCCAAAACACTGAATTACCATTCAAGCCATTGGGCAAATTGTTGCCCAATGTCTCATTTTCTGTCAGGATTTGAGAATTCTGGAACATAACCAAAAGAACAAAATTACTTACTAGAGCCTAAAATAGTAAATATTATGAATGTAGAAGAATATTGAGTGATTATAAGAATATTGAGTGATTCTAGGAGAATATCGAGTGATTCTAAGAATATTGAATGATTCTAGGAATAATTTCTTGATTTAGTCAAATGTATATCTTTATGATCTTGTACCATATAGAGGCTGATTTGAATAGGATTATTTTTTATTATGATTATTTTTACGGATACGATTGTATCCTCTCTAGCCTTCCTTTTACATTCTTGGTTTTTTGGCCTATAAGAGGCTGCTGTAATATATTGAAGATGAAATAAGATCACTGTTTAATTCCCAATCTCTGTGATAATGAAATAAGAAATTGAACTTACAGGAAAAGATTGACCCCTAAGCCGACTCTGAGGAGCGAGGGCTGGCAGATCTTCTGCATGAACCACTGCTGCTTGTCTATGGTGGAGATGAACTCCAGGCATATCAAATAATTTCTGCATTAGTATAGGTTCCATGAACATTAAAAAAAAAAAAAAAAAAAAAAAGCAAACAAACAAACAAAACAAAAAAACAAAAACAAGAAAAAAACAAAAAAACAAAAACACAAGCAAAAACAAAAACAAAAACAAAAATTAAAAAAAAAAAACAAAAACTTATGTACATGTATAGACATTTGAAAAAACAGATAACTTCGTATGATAAAAAAATATACCAAAGCTCCAGATATTAAGCTGAGAGTAGAAAATCGTAACATTTTGAGGAGGAGAAGAATTCCGGACAGAAAAAGGAAGAGACGAAATTGCTTACCCCACCACTTAGGAAGGCATTAAATCTGAATTGGACCTAATGTCGTTCCAGGAACAGCAGATTGTATCGGCTTGTATTTTTGTGTAGCTGCAGCGACTGGATCCTTTTCACCCATCAATTCTGCATTAGGCAAGTCAAGTAAAGGATAAATGCTGCATTTAGAACGTTCAAATTTAGGCAATAACTCCAGCTGAAAGGAAAATTGCTTCACTTTTGACATAATTTTTGCAGAAAATCAATAAATATATAGAAAAGTACTATTTCAAAGATCTGGAATGGACAAAAAAATCACCAATTTTTCATAGGAATTTTTTGAGAAATAGCTCTGTTATAGCTTACAAGCTTTACCACCATCACAAGCAAGTTAGTAATTCAGGTTGTTCAATACTACTGATGTTATTAAGTTCTCGGTACTATGCCTGGTCCCCAAAACCAAATAGATGGGGCAAAACCATTAGAGTGACGCTGCTTCAAATGGCCTTTGAATTGTTATCTCTCTTAATAGTCAACATACTTTGCTTACAGGACCTTATAAAATTAACCAGAATAAAGTAAGAAAATAATATTTCAAAACTTTGTACAAAGTTATTATCAAAGTTCTATTAATCTAATTAAACGTCCTCAACAAGTGGGCTTTCACAAAGGGAATGATACTGACTTACTCAGCAAAGCAGCTATAAATGCTGATTTCCCAACGTTAGCTGAGCCCTGTAAGGAAGATAAAATATGTTACGTAGGGAAAACTACGAGTGTCAACTAACATAAGCAATTTTAAGCAAGGGCAGTCATGTATCAAACATGATCATTCAAATTAAATATAAGAAATGACAAGAACATGCAGTGAATTGAAAGAAGCTTCCAGTGAAGGAACTAACCAGAATGTAAACATCCCGTCCCTGCACCAAAAGTCAGCAAAAGGGAATAGGTCAAAGCAAGCATCGAATATAAAGTGAATACTTTAACCAGGAGAAAGTAGTTGAATCTTATTATTTTCCTAAACTGCTCAATAAATACCTTACTATCAATGAATTATAGAAGAAGAAGAAGAAGAGGAAGCCCCTTAGTATTAACATGAATGTTCCCCAAACTTTAGGCCACCATTGATAGAAGTAGTATGTAAAGATATCTTTGAATAATTTGGTAAATTTTTTAGAAATGCTTGCTTTTTTACTAAATGAGATTAATATGTTAATTTCTTACTTTACAGAAGCAGAGGCCCCTTAGTATTAACATGAATGTTCCCCAAACTTTAGGCCACCATTGATAGAAGTAGTATGCGAAGATATCTTTGAATAATTTGGTAAATTTCTTAGCAATGCTTGTTTTTTTACTAAATGAGATTAATATGTTAATTTCTTACTTTACAGAAGCGGAGGCATGTAAACGCAAAAAAGCCTCATAATGGAAAAGGAGAGAACCTTTTTCTCCTTTTGAATCTCTGAGTCAACTCCAGTTATTCCAACCAAAGACTTTGAACTTGTAAGATGAACACTCAAAACGCTACAAAAGAAAATTGTCCTATCTTCAAATACACATATCCAAAACTTCAAAATTAGTGAATATATAAGTTATATCTGTCCCTGACCACTGCTTCAAATAACAGAAACTCAATAAAGCCAATCACAAGATACATCATGCCAGCTGAAATGAATCATCCTAATGTGGTGTTTGGCACTCAATTAAAACCAATTGGTTCTAGCCAACAAACACTGTAAAGCTCTCAACACTACAGTAAAAAGCAAAAAGTTGCTACAGTGTAAAACTCTCACATGTATAGTGGTTTTAACCAAAATTGGTTCTAACCACACTTCTTAAATATCATATAAGACGAGCAGCTTTTCAAAACAAATTACAAAGAGAAGCCCAATATGTTTAAACTTACTTAAGTTTCTTCTTTGTAGTGGCTTCCAGAACCCAATCGCCAAGACAATTTAAATAGGTCCCTTTTGGCAGCAGATCAACCTGATATCAAACGTATAATTAACAAACCATTTCATATTCAAAACTTGAAAACCAGAAAAAATATCAGCTTAATGTTATTACCTTGGTAACAACAAGTATAATAGGATTAGCCCCGGCCAGATCACGAACCCTAGCCAAAAAGCCACCATTGAAATCCACAATGTTAACCTACAAGTAGTTGTTCCAGTGAGATATTTGAAGAGGGACACATCGTCAAGTGGAGACAGCTTCTCGCGAAGCTGTTCAGCGGCAATGAACTGTTTCCCTCCAGAATAACCTCCATTTCCACTAACAGCAGTTATCATAGCCCGTGAGACAGAAGCTTTCACCTCCCACAGAGAACACGTCTAAGCTGATGGTGTTTCTTCTTCTGCTCAACAAACATTCATTTTCGAGTCATAAACTCTTACGAAAAATCAAAATTCACCCAAAATAAATAAAATGTATTCAGTCTAACTCCCTTTGAATCCAATATCAAGCAAAATTTAACTACACGTTTCCACAAAAATCTTCCGTGCATACACATTCATAAATAAAAAATCCAAAAATTTAAAGAATTTAATACCAGAGCATGTGTATCTGGTTCAACATATCCCGGAGCATCGAGCGCCGAAGTCTGCAGCGGAGCGCCGCAGCCATAACAACAAGCCACGGCAGTGGAGACCTTCAATGGTTTCTCTTTCTTCTTCTTCTTCTCATTCTTATTCTCTTTTAGAATAAGCTTCGCAGCCCCTGTTCCCGCCGGTGAATCGATATCCGAGACGGGCGTCGACTCGTCGTAGCTCTGCTGCGGCTGCGAAAATCTGCAAAGGACGAGAGAGCGATTCTTTATGGGAATTTGTGGAACGTTTGGGTTGAAAATGTTGGGATTGTGAGGGAAAGATAGAGGAGAGTCAGAGAGAAAGGTTAAGAGAGTTTTGGGCGCCATTAATGACCGTTGTCAAGGTTTTGCGGCGAAAGAGCGAGTATAACTCCTGGGATGGTTCTAACAACAATAAAAAAAAATTACTATATTATAAAGCTTTTATATGCTACAGTAAAAATGATCCTAACAATTAATTCCTACTATTTTTCTAAACATTCCTTTAGTGTTGAGAGGATACTATTCAAGCTTACAAGCAAGGTTAGGAAAATAATTTTCAACGTTTGGTATTGTTTTTAAAATAAGTAAAAATGTTTTTTTTTAAAAAATAAAATTTTTCAAAAATTATATTAAAAATGTTTTTAAAATTTTTGTTTCAAAAAACATACAAAAATATTTTTAAAAATTTTGATAACAAAATCAAACAGAACCAATATAATAGTTAATAATTAATAATCATCATCGTAAAAATTAAAGGGTCAATGAAAACTAAGTTATTTTATAAAGGGATTTTTATCTTTTTATCTTAGTTTTAGGTTAATTTAAAAAATATCTTCAATTTTCGATTTCATTTTATGTATATCTTCAAATTAGATTTAATATACAAATCTTTACCTTACCTCGGTCAATAGATGATTTTAATATTTAAAATGATTAAATTATCTTTATGGAAAAGATTAAAAAAAACTTAAAGCTTTCAAAAAAAAGAAAAAAAAACAAAAAATAAAAACACACAAAACATTATTATATACATTTTAAGGTAAAAACCTTAGTATGAAATTTTTTAAGTTTTTTAAGTTATCATCATTTTAATTTGAGGGTATTTGGAGGTAATTTCTTATGTCAAATTTGAAGATTAATTATGAAAGGTATAAATTTGTGCATTAAATGAAATCATAACGTATAAATTCGACAAAATCAAAAATTGAAAATATAGCCCCGATTGGTATATTTTTAAGAGTTTTTAAAAATATTTTTGCACGCTTTTTGAGATAAATATTTTAAAAACACTCTTAACATAATTACTAAAAAATTCTCATTTTTTAAAACAAAACCATTTTTATCTATTTTAAAAACATTACCAAACTATTATTATTTGAATAAATCTAAAATATATGGTATAAAAAGATAAATAATCCTTTTATTAATGACCCTATCTTTTATTTTATTTGTATTGCAATAAAAATAATTGAAACCAAGGATACATTTGAAATCATTTATTAGTATGTTAAGAAAACTTTCGACATGTTTTGATTGAAAATAACGTAATGGTATTTTGATGTGATTTGATGTGATTTAGTGTAATTTAGAAATATTAATACGTGCATTGTATTTTATATAATTCTACACAAGAGTGGAGCTATATAGGAACGAGGGTGGGTGAATGTCACCTTAAACTTTTTTTCTTGTAATTTTTTATACAAAATTCTATAAAATTTATAATTTCCCCCCCTAAAATTACATTGTGCTTTTTTAAAATTGTATTGCATCCCCTTAAAATCAATTCCGTTCCTTACATTATTAATTCAGTCATACCCCATCTCCTTACTATTTTTTTTTTTGCTCAACACCTGATTCTATATGATAGTGTTTATTAACTAAAGTTCTGTAAGTGTGGTTTAGTGGTGAGATACTTGTTAGTTCTATGAATAGAAGATTTTTAAATCTTGAACAATACACACTTGTATAATAATCTTACATTTGTAGTTAAATTGGTAATATTAGTTCGTATGAGTGTAATTTAAGGGCGGGGTACTACAAGTTAACAAGCAAATTCCGGACATCGTGATTATTTGGCATTTAAAAATGTCCAGGAGTTGGAATTGTTTGTATTTTTGGAAAATTGATGTGTAAAACACATAATCAAATTGAATACCATCTTAATTAAACATTTGAAAACAAATATACTTAATCCTTCTCGTCCTTGACATTGGGACATATAATACTACAAATTAAATGATTTCTACAAAGATCTTCTTTTGCCAATCATGTCTAAAAAGATCTTAATCAACTGTATATAAGCCTAAAACAACAGCACATTTAATGAAAGCAAACAGACGACATTGTTACACTCCATCTCCGTCTGCAGCCCCTGCAGCTTGGGCTGGGAACACAACATTATCATGCAGAAGCCCAGCAATTGCGGCTCCAAACAACGGCCCCACCCAATAGGCTGCTTGGTTCTTGAAAGTGCCAGCAACAATGCTTGACCCAAACGCGCAGGCTGGGTTCATGCAACCGCCAGAGAAGGGCCCAGTTGCCAGGACATTTGCGCCTGCGGTCAGCCCAATTACCAGAGGCCCAATGGCACCAAATGTGCCTCGTCGAGGGTCACCGGCGGCATAAATGGTGTATACCAATGTGAATGTTACAACACCTTCCATAACAGATGCTCCAAATCCTGTCATTTCTTCTGCAATTGCATAGGTTGGAATATGCTGCAAAATCCAGTAAAATCTATATAAGAATAAGTACAATGAAGTATAGGGCGTTCGAAAACGCAGCTGGAAACGATTCCCCTTCAAGACCCCATTTCCATGCTTTAGACATCTTGAAAGCAAGGTAGCATGGCGCTAAGGACCATCCCACGAGGCAACCCGGGGGACAATAACAGTTCAAATTTTATGAGGAAAAAACATAATGGAGTTCTTAAACATTATAACATTGTCCTTATAATATACATCAATAGATACATATTAGCAATATGTATCCCTTTTTTTTTTTTTTGTAGTACAAGTCTAAATTTAATTACCTGTCCGATGATGACTACTTTCAAAACAACGCAAGCAAGGACAGAGGCGAGCATCTGAGCAATCCAGTAGAAGAGAGCAGTTGGGACGCTGATATGGCCTCCAACCGCCATTGCAAAAGTGACCGCCGGATTCACGTGGCCACCGGAGACATTGGCAGCCATAAACACGGCCGACGCCAGGGCGAATGCGTTGGCGACGGCAACAACCACCAGACTAGATGGATCCGACGCTGCATTGGGCATCAAATTTCCTGTCATATCACAAAATCAAATTTAAAAAGAGAGAGAGAGAGAGAAAAATCACTATATAATGTAAATAATAACCCTGATTCTCATCATTTTTCTTTTTTCTTTTCCGAATGATTAAATTTACATGCAAAATCCAAATATGAATCTGTAATTTGTACAAACATATATCAAGTTCTTTCATTCCTTCAAATTCAACAATTCCAAATATTTTACACACTGTCACAAAAAAAAAAAAAAAATCCTGCAAACCAATGTACGATAAGTGAAGTGAAAGTTCTTTTGACACACAAACAAACTAGTTAAGACAAAACAATATCATATCTATTTCATTTTAGTGAAATATTATATATATATATATATATATATATATATATATGCACACACACTCACGAGATGACATGGTGGAGCCGATGACAGCGAAGACAAAGAAGAAGGTTGAGATGAACTCGGCAATGTATGCTCGGAAGGCATCAAGAGTGATTGATTGTTCGAATTTGGCGGCTAAAGATGTTCGAGCCATAATTAATGAGAATTATTGATATCAGACAATTTGCAGATATAGATTATGATTACTAGTGTTATGTAGTAGGAGAGTGTTGTTGCAGAGAAAAGTTTCAGACAGTCTACGAAGCAATTTGTGTTTGAATTGTTTGAATAACTATGCGGCGGTTGGAGTAAATTTAAATAAGAGTTGCGACGTTTCACGGTTATTATTATTATGTTTTGGCTAAGGCCGTAGAATTGAGAAAAGCAACTGTCAAGCCACGTGGCTCTTCATGGTTGGTCAGACATGATGCCTTGAAGTTTATACAGTTTTTGTTTTTTGTTCTTTTTTTTTTTTTTGGAAAATATTTTCCTTGTTCTTTTAAGTAAAATATAATAATTATTCTAAAAAATAAAATATAATTTAAAAAATACTAAACTAAGCTTCCTTTTCATCATAGTTTTTTGAAAGGCTTTTCAACATTGTTAGGGATCTCTCTCTGTTTTTCAGATAAAAATGGGGAATTCTCTCGTGGTCTATTTCTTTTTTTGCTCTTTTGGATTAACCTATTCGAGCTTGGATTAATTACAAAAATTTCTTATAAATTATAGTATTTGTAACACTTTATCTTCAAACTTTAAAACATAAGATCTGTTTTTCCGAAGTATGAACCGTTAATAAAAATTGTCATTCTGTTAGAATTTTAGTAGTAAACTGAAAACAATATTAAAATTAGGGGTATTTTGATGATTCTAATTATAAAAATAACCAAAAAATTAGTACTAAAATAAAAGTCTTTATCGACGATTAAAAACAAAAAAATCAATTAAAATCATTTTACTATTTGAATCCATCTTTTTTGATACATCAAAATTTTATTAATTTTTCCACACCCAAAAATATTTTGAAATTTTAAAAATTATATATATTAGTGAAACAAAAAAGATTATAACACAAATATATTCAATATAACAAAAAATAGCAAAAATTTTCAAAGAGAAAAAAACTCTGATAATATTAATAAAATTTTCTTCTTTTTTTTTGAAGTTTCATTAGCGTTTATACTTTTTAAAATTTTAAAATACTTTTTTAATATGAAAAAAAGTTAATAAAATTTTAAAGAAAATTTTGATATATAAAAAGAGGATTCAGATAGTAATATATTTTATAATTGATTTTTTTTAATCATTAATAAAGACTATTTTGTTACAGTTTTATTTTTTCTAATTTTTATAACTAAGATTACTAAAATACCCCTAATTTTAAAATTCTTTGTAAATTTGACATTAAAATTTTAATGGAATGACCATTATTGTTAGCAATTCATAGTTTGGAGAGAATGAATGTTATGTTCTAAAGCTTTGAGGAGCAAAGTATTACAAGCGCTATAATTCAAGAGAAATTTTTGTAATTAATTCTTTTAGTTTTATCAATTCTTCTATTCTATTTTTTACCCAAAAAAATCTCCTATTATATTTTTCTAAAAAAAATTAAAAAATCTCATATTCTATTTGTTTCACCCAAAAAAATTACTCTTATTCTGTTTCTACTTTTCCTTCAAGGGGAAAAAACAATTACAAAACAAAAAGTAATAATTTTGTAACAAAGAAGATCAAAGAACATTGGTCGCACAAATTGGCCACTCTAATTTTGAGTTTGTGTTGAAGGAAAACAAAGTGTAATTTGTACATTATGTGACGTACTTAACTATGGAATTACTGCAACCACAAAATGACTTTTTTTTAGACTCTTTATTTAAGACACGTGTCTGATTTGATAATATTACCAATCTATCTATTTTGTGATTACTAAGTTAAAATTATTGTCCATTTTTTAATCATCGAGATATCCCCGTTTGGTATTTTTTCGGTGTTTTTTATAAATATTTTTGTACGTTTTTGAAATAAAAAATTTCAAAAACACTCTTAACACCATTTCTTAAAAATTTTTATTTCTCAAAATAAAAATATTTTCACCCATTATTTTAAAAACACAACCAAATATTATGTTGTAATCTTATTTTCTTTTTTTGAAAGTGAATGTGATCTTTTTTTAAAAGTTTACATATATATATATATGTATTTAGGAAATATGAGTTTATATAATTGATTTTACGAAATAACTTGACAAAAATTAGAAAGGCTTTACAAGTCATTTTATCAACTTACATACAAATATACACATTCTTGTTTTCATTCAAGCATAACGGTCATAATGATATAGATTAAAGAAATAGGAAATTGCAATGTTCAGAATTTTTGGAAATTTTTTTCTGAAGGGGAACATTTTTGAAAATTTTTTGAAATGAATTATTTATTTTTAATAAACATACTATTTACTTAAAATGATTTAAAATTTACTCAAAATGATTTAAAATTTACTAGTTACTTTCAAAATAAAAAATAAAAAATATTCGCTCAAAAAAAAATATTTTATGCCTCTCTGGATAATTATTTTGTAAATTTCCCCAAAACACCCCCAAATCAACCCCACCATTCCAAATTAGAGAGATTTTTTTTTTTTTTTTTTGTTTTCTATGGAACAACTTATTGGGATCAAGACTATAAGATCTAAAAAAAAAAAAAAAAATCTAAAAAAAAAAAACAAAAAGAAGAATAAGAAGAAATCATTTTCCCTTTCAGAAGAAAGCGAAACGCGGGTGTCAGCGAGCGAAGAAACACACCAAGAAGAAGAAGAAGAAGAAGATTAGCTAGCTCTGGTCTCGTCGGTGGAGATCAGAGTGGAAACAGAAAATTAAGCAGAAAAAGCAATTGAGTTCCCTCAATTGCCTTCGCTTCCAAGGTCAGTAATCTCACCGTCCATTTCCTTTCTTCTTGTTCTTGTTCTTCTTCTTTACTGTCCCAGATCTATCGTTTACACCATTTCTCCTTCAATCTTAGCTCGATTTTTCCAAAGAAATGCTATCTATTCTCTTCAATTTGTTAGATACGACGTAGGTTTTTCTATGTAATTTCTGAATGCTGGGGGAGTTTCGATTATGTTTATTGCGAAACCCAAATAGTTTTAGCTCGGTTCCCATGAGATTCTGAATTCTTGGTCAATTTTCGTATAAATGGCTAGGGTTTGAAGAATTTCAAACATAGTTACTTTATATTTGGAATGCAACTGTTTCAAATTAGTTTTAACAAAAAAAAAGTTTTTTCTTATGTAAATTCAAGGTCAAGAATATATTTCTTGTGTGCAGTATGAGATTTGGTGTGTGGATCTGGAGATTGTTAGGAACACCAATTAAGGATTAGTAATGGAGAATTAAGAAAAAGAAAATGTTTTAGTGAAGGGAATGGTACTTACTCAGAGAGAATTTTTCTTTCTTTCTCTTTCTTTTGAGTTTTTTTTAGTGGAATTTGATATGTAAGATTGGCTTCAAAAATATCCTTCTTGGTTTTATGTCATAGATGTCTAATGAAAATGACGAGGAGAATCAGAAATTGGGTGAAGCCCAGATTAACCCGAAACCCTCTGTTGAAAACCAAACAAATTGGTACAATGGCTTACTCCAACAAGCCTCTGTGTATGGCATAGCTGCTGGGTACTGCATATCTGCCTCCTTGCTCTCCATCATCAACAAATGGGCAGTCATGAAATTCCCTTACCCTGGTGCTTTAACCGCGTTGCAGTACTTCACCAGTGCTCTCGGGGTCCTCGTTTGTGGATGGCTCAAGTTCATAGAGCATGATCGGCTGGACCTGCTTACAATGTGGAGATTTCTCCCTGCTGCTATCATATTCTATCTGTCCCTCTTCACTAACAGTGAGCTCCTTCTCCATGCCAATGTTGACACCTTCATTGTCTTCCGTTCGGTGGTTCCAATCTTCGTTGCCGTAGGAGAGACCCTCTTTTTACACCAGCCGTGGCCCTCCTTGAAGACTTGGGTCTCACTTGGTACCATATTTGGTGGAAGCGTGCTTTATGTTCTGACAGATTACCAGTTTACTCTCATGGCATATAGCTGGGCTCTGGCTTACCTTGTTAGCATGTCCATAGACTTTGTCTACATAAAGCATGTGGTTATGACCATTGGTTTAAATACATGGGGTTTGGTGTTGTATAACAACCTTGAGGCGCTTCTGTTGTTTCCATTGGAACTGCTTATTATGGGTGAGTTGAAGAAGATAAAGCATGAAATCTCGGATGAGTCCGATTGGTATTCTTTTGGGGTAATTTTGCCTGTGGGGCTGTCTTGTTTGTTTGGCTTGGCGATCTCTTTCTTTGGGTTCTCTTGCCGGCGGGCAATCTCTGCAACTGGTTTTACAGTTCTTGGGATAGTGAACAAGTTGTTAACAGTTGTGATTAATTTGGTCATTTGGGACAAGCATTCGACATTCATTGGAACTCTGGGGCTTTTGATTTGCATGTTTGGGGGTGTTATGTATCAGCAATCCACAAGCAACAAGCCTAAGGCTACACGAGAAGTAAAAGCACAACCACAAGAGACCGAGGAAGAGCAGCAAAAGTTACTCGAAATGCAAAACAGCACGAATACGAAAAACAGCAATGATTCACAAGGAGAAGGTTGATAATGAATTTTTAATCGGTTGATCTTGCTTTATTCTTTTTTTTCCCCTCACTATTTGGTTAAGATCGAAAGTTTCAGCTACATTTGCTAGAAAATATTGGGGGGCCAACTTCTCAGCACAGTTTTTGATCATCTCTACTTGATCAGAATACCTATGGATTAGGCTTTTGCACACGGAAACTCGATTTTATTTGCGCCAACAATTAGTTTCTTGGGCAATTTTTTTTTAGACTATATTCATCATGGGAAACCCGGTTAGAATATTGCATTGATTTACTTTTTTAGTTTTCTTGTAATAGATTGATTCAAAGACTCTCAATGGTAGTAGATACAGGTGCATATTATGTTGCACCATTTTGCTGGATTACACTAGAACTTTCAGTCTGTGGCAACAGTTTGAGAAAAGAATTGAATGAATAAAGCTGAGTATTTTGGTTCTTTGTGGTCTGGCCTTGTAGTTTTTCTGTTTTAAAACATTTGTGAAGTTCTACAGTGACGGTTATCTTGTGTGTTTTTCTTTTTCCATTCATGATCATAAACTAGTACTATAAAAAAAAAAAAAAAAAAAAGGATACAACGATAAGTGAATCCAAATTTATCGTTTTGCAAGTACTGCATTCTTAATCCAAATTCGTTATAAAGTTCATTTTGTCAAGTTCTGTTTCTGCATCGTTATGCAAATCGTTTTCCCCTTTGACCAGATTATGGTCTACAATTTTAGAATGAATCAAAGCATGTATTCTCTAGGAATAAGTACGCAAAATAAAAGGAAAAAAAAAATACAAAGAACTAAACGAATGAACTAAACAAGGAAAATAGCACATTAAAGGCAAAAGAATTAAGATTTAAAGCCAAAGATGATCTTCAAAAAATCGAAGTAATCCATGAATGTGTAAGCTTTCCTGCGTCGCCTTACATCTTGACGTTCCGTTGCTATTCCCGCATGATCAAACAAGTCTTCCCTGCGTGAAACGTCGGGCATATCCATTAGATAGTCTGTTCCATGGAAACTGTCCACCCTCTCTTTCTTTGAAGCCTTTTGTCTATATGTAGAAGAAGATTGCGAGAACGAAATTGCATGAGAATTTCGGCTTTTGCGTTGCCTTCCATGATCCCAATCGTCCACGGATGTGCCGAACTCAGGATGAGCTCCCATCGCCATGAATGAACAGAACTCAAATTCTTCGATCAAATGTAGAAGAAACAAACCAAAGAAAAAGCTTAAGCTATTGGTAAATATGGCAAAGTGTTAAATGGCATTATATAGAGGTTGTAACACGCTACCCCTACACTAGTAGGAAAAGCACTCGTATTTGCAGTTTTGTGATTTTAGGAAAAAATATGCATGTATCCTTATCCTCATAGGACTATGTCGCTCAATGAAATAAAGAAAAAATGTACTTTCAATTTTCAAACCTTATTTACCGCGTACTAAGGTTAATGACTTCGCTCAATTGATTTATCATTACGGACAAACCGACGGGGGGGATCAAAATTGAGTATCTTAGAACAATTAGTTTTTTTTTTTTTTTTTGAGGGGAAGAATAATTAGGAAGTTGGGTCCACAGGCACTTAATTTTTGTCGTTAAAATTTATGTGAATAAATTATTGCTCTATATATCATTCTAGTATGGATTTTTCTACATTCTACCCGTTCGTAATCTTACGAATTTCAAATTAAAATTTGAATATGACTCGGAAAATTAAGGAAAGCAAAAAATAAAAAAAAATAAAATTTGGGGTATTCATAAAACTAAAAATATACAAATACAAAAAAAAAAAAAATGTAAATTATAAAACGACAATAACAGTTCACTGCCAAAGAGTATGGAAGTTCGCAACAAATTTCCGTGTCCAAGAAACAAAATTCTCACTTAAGCCTTCAAGTAGTCTATCGTCTATACGTCGTCGTATTAAAGGAAAGTATTGCACTAATTTGAAAAACCAACCAAACTCTGTGGCCATCGCATTCAAACTTAACGAACTTGACGAGTCTTCACCGGCCGTACTTGAGTCTTGAACAGAAGAAAACTCAGCTTCTCCACCGAGTAATACACAAACCCTCCGCTTGAGTGCGTCACAAACGACCCGAAACTCTTCCCTACTATGCAGTGCCATGCCGGTCCGTACAGTGCGTCAAATTCCTATAAAAAAAAAAAAACAAATTTAGTTTAAAAAAAAAAATAGTTCATAAAAAGCTAAAAATGTAGCTCACTTTCTTGAGGGACATGGCCAAGTGGGAGGGATTGGGTCTCTGATTGTTCTCGGGATTCGAGTCGAGTAATGCTCGGGTGCACCGGAAGGCACGTGCCTGCATCACCGCCGGCATGTCCGCCGATCTCAGCCGTACATTCAAATCAACGGCCATCGCCGCCAGGTTCACCTCGCATACCAAAGGCCTTGCCACCACGACGGCCGGAGCCGGCAACGTGGGCCGGGGAGCCCGGTCCACAACGATTTCCTTGTTGGGCCTGGCCGCTCTTGATCGCCTTCTTCTTGTTTCGTTCTCCAGTTTCGGCCTCTCCATGGAAGTGTGAGGGAGAGTGAGAGTTGGGGAGAGAGAAATCAGGAGAAATAAACGCAGAGTTGTTAATTGTTTGAATGAAATGTTTGAAGTTTGACTATTTGTTTGACTGTGTCTGCGGCCTTTAGAAACGGACAAGAACTGAGGATGTATATTGTGTGGCACGGATGTACGAATTGTAATGAATCATTGCCGCTTGTTTTGATGGTTCGATAATTGGTCCCACATTGTTGACGGTTGTGAACTTACGTGCCACCGATTTCGAATATTTTGGTGGGGCTCCACGTGTGATATTATGATGGGATGGATCATGTACGCACAGATCGAAAATGGGATGGGAATGACATGCCTAACACCAGGGAAAATTCTATTCTTTAACCAAGTTGTTTGGGGATCACCAAGTTTTTTGTTTGGGACTACCAGGTGCATCATGAATGTTCAGACAAACGATGATTCATGAACATGGTAAAATTACTAAAATAGGCGCTAATCTATTACGAAAGGGGAGAAAAAAGACACAATTACGTGCAGATTTGATTGTGGTAATGTCTATTGTTTCGTTTTATTAGATGTTTTAAGGCCTTGTCAAGATGGCTTTGTTGTTGGCTACATTTTCGTAAGATGGTAGGTTACCATCGAGTGCGGTGGCCTAGCTATGACGGAGAACCTGGTGGGCATGTGGTCAGAAGTTCAAGTGCTTAGTTATGCTTCCCCAATATTAATATGAAGCTTGTTTCTTGCCAGCTAAATACTTGATATAGAGTGCCTAGAACGCCTCCACATACCCTTACAATTGAGACATTCAATAAGGTTAGAGTGACACACTTCTTGTTTGAGAGGTAGGTACATACCTATTGGGTCTTCAATGAATACTCCCGTCAGCATCTAGAGGCCCCTCTGGTAACACCGAGGAAGGATGCCAATGCTGGTCGCTTCTCCGGACTATTATTTAGCTGGAAAAAAATAAATGATTCGTTTGTTTTGGTTGGAGTGTTGGTCTCATCAAATTGACACATTGTTAGCTCTCGGCTCTTGTTTTCTCTTTGCAATATCCATAATCACATAAAAAAAAAAAGAAAAGAAAAGAAAAGGGAAACATATGTATCAGTAATTCAGTATCAACAACGAAAAAGAACTTAAGATCCAACATCACGAAAGATATCACAGGGACAAATGAAACCAGAAGTCAGGCCAGGTTTTTGTCACTGGACTAAACATGTATAAAATGCAACATCAACTTTCTGTATGTGAACCGAAATATTTGAAGTTTTTTACAACCATGAGGTCCTCAAGTAACATAACATATAAAAGATCTAGCACTAATATAAGGAATCAGGAATATTAATATATCCTACAATGCCTGCATTTCCAAATCGGTATGCCCGTTGTTGTTAGCAGATGAGTTTGGTGCAGAAGCCTGGTTCTCGTCCTCGGACTTCATCTCTTGAACAGGGGGAGGGTTGACAATGGTCATTGGCATCACAACGTTGTCCGAAAGACGGCCCTTCATCTCCCGGTGCTCCTGACACAAGGCGCAACAGTGCAAGCAGCAGTGTACCAAGCAAGGGTCACATGGCGAGTTCTACATTCACAGATCATATGATAAACCTAAGTTAAAATTCATTCTTATGCACCACTAGAAAATATATTTCTATAAAACAATAACAAAGCTATATTGATATTCTCATTAGATAACTTCAATCAATTGAATTGTTAAACTGGGGGAAGATGACTTTGAAAACCTTGGGGTGGGTTAGAAAAGGAATTGTACGGGAAGAATGGAATCATATTTTACAAGTTTATTATAAGGAATAACTCAAGTTACCTTCAGATGGTACTTTTTCTGTAATGACTGCCGAGCAAGACCAGTGTATATGCCACACATCCACCAAGCAAATAACAGGCCCTCGCAAATGAGAAATGAACTCTTTGGGTCGATACCATGGAAGATTGCAGTTGCTGCTGCAAGAGCCATTCCACCTTCAACACAAACGGCATGACAAACACAAGGAGTGGTCCAAGGGGTGTCATCTCTTAAGCTTTCGATATTGCGTCCAAAAAGAACACATGGGCAAAATAGTCCTGTCAAACCTAAAAAAGATTTACCACTGTAATGAATTTCTACATTTTTGTCCAATCAATTAGATATATACAACATGCCACATCAATTGCAAGAAACATTGCACTCGTTTTGCTTATCAACTCACAACTATCTTTGTCTTCAGCACAGCCAAAGATCCCAGTGCTCCATGGTTCATCACCAGGAGGTTCAAAACTTTCAGGTAGAGGCTGTCCACACTCGTTGCACTTGCGAACATTTAACTGTCAAGGTTATGAAGATTTGTAATTGCATTTGCATCTAACTATAATCTAATTTCATAAATTTTATGCATCTACCCCAACTGCAGCATTACAACTATAAAATGCCATCATATTGGTTTCCTTGGCAACGCCCATGAGGCCATGAACCATCAACGCATGTCCTATAAACTGATAGACTTCTACATGAGTAAGAAAATAAAACAAACTTGAATGTAAATAAATGTACAAACTGCAAAAAGAGCCCATGAAACTGTTAGTTCTGGAAGGAACTCAGACTTCAACATATCACAATTACATCTCTTGGAAACCATTCTACAAGAACCTCAACAACAATAATTTCAATAACCAGAACCACACAATCATTCCTCATGGAGACTGGGATTCGTAACAAATGCTAATACCTATTTTCGGATTAATATGATAAAATGCCCCCAGTTCGATGTCCCCAAACGTTGTTCATTTCACACCCACATCATCATTTATCTGCTTGGTCAGTGTGTAGTCTAGGTATATAGTTCAAGGGAACTGGCGGAGTTACGTAATGCGCCCCCAATCATTTTTCAAGATTTACCCCCATTCTATAGTTTAAAATTTTAGTTATACCCCTATTTTGAAAGAAAACTACAACCACACCCCCCTCGAATGATGGGAAAATGTTGTTTTGCCCTAATCTAATAATTGAAATATATTGTTGTGTCCTTACAAAATAATTTAAATATGTTGTTGTGCCCTTTTTATTAAAAAAAAGAAGAAGCTATAATTATGCCCCCGTCAATCATTGAAATATATAATTATATCTCTATTCAATAAAATTCTATTTCCAATTTTCTATAATGTGCCCCCACTGGGAGAAAGTCCTGGCTCCGCCACTGTTCAGGGACATTTATGAAATTAATCTCTTTTTTTCTCCATAAAACCCAAGGAATGCCTCAAAACCAAGAATTCACAGCCATTTCTAGAGTTGAACAATCCAAAACAAGTACACAGTCAAAACACAAGGCATAGGCTTGTTCATTAAAGAAAACAATAATCAAATTTCAATTTTCTCATCAAATTATAAGATAAACTATTACAAGTTAATAATTTTAAGAAGAAATATCACACGAGATTGAAAGAAATAATGTAACACCTGAGGAACCTCAATGGGCTGATTAAGCTCCCCGGGCTTAATATCTTCAAGAGGCACTTGATCTTTAGTTAACTTCACATAACGCGAATGCGCAGTCCCCTCCGCCATCCGATCTGAGTTCGGGGATTTTCCGTTTGGTTAGCGAGAAACTGCTAGAAAATTTTCCCCAGAAAAAGTCAAAATTAAAAAACCTCTACTGTAACAAGCCTAGCACACACGAAGAAATAAATCAAACCTAAATCCAAAACCCAAAATCTGTTTTACTTTTCCGTGTCCTAAATTTCTAAGTAAATAATTTAAAATCTGATCTATGAAATTCATAAGAAAAATAGTGCAGAGTTTACTATTGGCTGTGCAAGTAAAAAAAAAGAAAATAGAAAAAAAAATCGCAAAGATTACACGCAACGGCGACCAAATAAGGGGGCAGAACTGCAAATTCAGCGAGATCTGGGCTTCGAAAATTTTGGGGAGTTTTTTTTTTTTTTTTTTTAAATTTTGTGAGAAAGATCGTCGGTGGGATTTGAGGAGTCTGACTTAGTTCCCCCAAAGGCCTTCCCTTCCAACGTGCGAAAGGTGTCCACTGTTTACGCTGATTGATGTTGCGTAATCTCCGATCGAATTGTCGTTGTTCTTGTTTTTTTTTTTTTAATAGTAAATAAAAAATTATTATCGGTTCCCCCGAGCGTGAAACAACCAATTCGTTTTTTTTTTTAATTTTTATTTTAATTGGAAAATGTTATGATAAAACCCATTTAAAAATTTTTATTTGTGAGGTTTTTTTAGCATTTTATGAAATTTAATGGTTTAAAATCTAAGTTTCACAAAAATCAAAATAAACACACATACACCCAATCACTTTTTTTTTCACTCTATTAATTTTAAAATAACAAATTATTAAAAAAAAAGCCTAAAAATATCTGGAAAAAAATTTGTGCTCTATTGGGTTTGGGGGTCATCATCGGTGGAGGGGGGTGGCAGTTAAAGGGTGCTAGTCGCAAGGGGAGGGGTGGCGGATGTAGGTCGTTGAGCGAGGGTGTTGGGTGGAGGAGCGGCAATCCCAAAAATTCCAGGAAAAGTCCATTGGGTTGGGGGATCTATGGTGTCTTCTATTGGCTCGTGAAGAATCGCTAGGATTCATGACTCTGGTGCAATCTGATGTTAGAAGGAGGGGCCTTAAGTGTGGTGATGGTGTTGTTAGTGTTGACATCGAAGACCCTGACAAAGCTTTCGAGAGAGGCGGAGGCAGCAAAGTGGTTGGAGGGGTAGGCAGCGACGGAGACAATGCCTAGTGTAACGCCTCTATATAGAGGTTAACAGTTTTTAATGAATTAAAATAAAAGTAAAACTTCAAAAATAATATTGCCCGAGACTTAAATGAAAACTCTTAAATCAAAAATAAAAATATAAATGACAATTAAACCACAGTTTATGTAACACCTTAAATTTAATAATATAAAAACTGTTGTCGTCGTCATTTCAACCTTCAACATATCTTAATACAGTCATCGAAAGTAACAATCAATGCTTACATTATCATGAAGAACATTTTGAACAATTGAAGCAATCCCAATGTAATATAGCTACATAGTTTCCTTAATTATTTTCCTCGTAGCCGCCTCACACTTAGTGAGTCCTAAAAAGATGAAAATATAGAGAAATAGGCGACAACGTGCTCAGTAGGAAAAACCATTACTCATCTTTAGGTTTTTATCATTGCCACATTAAAACCTGCATAATTAGTTAATTTACATTATATTCTAGATTATGAGGTTTATTATGATCATATTCTGTGGATACCATAGTTAATCATTGCCAAGTTTCACACTTATACTTATATACAAATATTACAATTCATCATTATTCCTAGGTATCCACATTAAATAAAGCATCATTCAACTCATCGAAACCCAAATAGGCGTGCTTGACCACCCTCCAAACATTCCAAGGGTGTTCCGATGAGGGGACATCAAGTCCTGAGTCCTCACGAAGTCGATTCCTGTACAGCGTATTTTGGGACTTTTGACCCAAGGGAGCATCATCACCTCCCTCGATTTTACCTTTTAGGGTATTCGTACCCAAGGACGTAACTGCCGCCTTTTTCACGTCTCATCATTTCTCTATATTCATTTGTTATTTATAGAATTAGTTTTCCTAACCATGCTTTTCAATTTATAACAACATGTGTCAAATCATTATATTCCTCGCTGTACAATACAAAACGAGTTCCACATCATCATGTTATAGATATAATCATATACATTCAAAATAGCATATACATATCTTGCAACATAAAAGAACCGATTTTAATTTATAAAAACCTCACAAAAGATGAGTAATAGAATCCCTGCCTCTTAGTGAATACCATGCTAATAACTTCCAACTCACGATACTAAACTCACCACGTAAGCTTCAAGTACTTCGTTATCCTACGACGCATAAAATTACCATACTTTAACTCAATTCCTAATCTATAGTCACACCGATTATTATCTATTCTACTATTCTTATTAGTGTGCCATAATCATTTATATGAAATCTTTAAAACGTTTTGCAATACAAAACGGTGAAAAACCTATGAATTTAAATTGTTCGATCAGCCTACCGATTGGTGGTGTCACAACCCGCTTTTTCAGGCTGTGATTAAACTCTTTCTTACTTACTTAAGGGCAAAAATTTAGGATTTTTTTTTTTGAAACTGAAATAAGTAATTCATGTACAATAATTTTGGTGACTCCCAAAATACTTTCACACACTTATATTTATATAATCATTCTTACTTTTACAACATTTCTTTCTGTTTAAACACTCCATTTCAAAACAACTTATTATATATATACAGTGGAAACATACAGTAGCGGACTCCATACCTGACCTGCACACATCATCCGTCTGCCAGCTCATCATTTGGATTTATTCTGACCTTTTTGTCGGAATACCTACAGCATGAAATACTTAATGAGCTAACGCCCAGTAAGTCCCATAAATCCCACATAGACAATCAAATGAATGCATGATTCAATTATGCTTTCTTATGAACTTTCTTTTTCTTCATCGTTTCTTATCTTTCATTAGAGCCCAAGTGTTCGTACCATTGCGCAATATCATTCAGGTCTATGTAACACCGTGACCATATTTTATCCTTTAAACTCCTATTTACTTCGGGAGTCGGTATGACACTTTTCTTAACTTCTGGTGAAATATTTACCAATTCATTTAATATGGTTGTCATACTAGGCATGAAATGATAATCACATGTTATCCATTATATATAAGTTCGTATGCATAGCAGAGTACACACAAGTCTCTACTTCATATACATACATGTATTCATTATTGTACACCCAGGTACACAGTATAAGGTACATAACAATACATAACATGTTATATATTTAGGTATTATAATCGTATACACACAGGTATCGATTCTATACCTCTAGATATTCATTTCATAACAACATACAAATTTACATCATAATATATACCCTAATATATGTATACACGTATTCTACACCTATAATTTTATACTGTAGGTAGGAAGGGTACTTACTTGCTTCTGAACACTGCAAAATCAATTTCAATCTTCTTTCTCCTAGACTCTTAGGATCCTGTTGGCCAATTACAAAATTATTAGCCAATTCCAATACGTTTCATTACAAAACGTTCGTTACTTAATTGTTTGAGTTGTATAACTGTACATAACTCTACAAACATTAATTTCCTTATTTCTTTCTAATTCTACCCTATCGTTACTTACGAAGGGTGTAAATCTTTCTAATCACTTTATTTTCCTATCTGTGACCTTTTTAGAGCTACTTGGGTTATTCGGGCAAAAATAACGATTTTGCCCTTCGTGCCTTACTGACCGATTCGAGCTCGATTTCATTATTTTAACATCAATAGCCACTCATTAACCTAAGAATAATGTCCTAGTGGCTTGTAACACTTCATTTCACTCTTATGCCCCTTTTTCATAAAACTTTACAGTTTAACCCTAAATCAAAAATTTTGACAATTTTGTCCCTCGGGGCTAAAATTTTTCTTTTTACACCAAAATTTCCTATTTTTCATAAGAAACATTTTTGCTTGAAGTACCATACCTCAAATCATTTTGAAAAATGATATTTTTGCCATTTTAACATTTTTTCACTTTTAACAATTTCTTAAAAATTCAAAAACTCATAAACGGTTGAGTTTTTTGATGAACTGTTTATTATGCTTAATAGTTTCATTGAGATTTACAACTTTTATGTTTTAACTTTTCTTAAAATCTCATTGTACAGGGGTGTTTTCGGCTATTTTTCAAATCTGTCAAGAAAAGAAGTTTTCTTTCAATTTAGTCCCTAGGACATTTTTGTCAAAATCTTTTTCAAAATTTCAAATCTACCCCTGCAGAGACTATTCCATGCCTAACTCAGGTCATTCTCATGCTCAAACTCCATTTTTACAAAATTTAACCTTAAAATTGCAAAAATACAGTTTTATGCAAAAATTGTTATTTTGCACCTTAAATCAAAATTTCACAACTAAAACATGCCATTCATCACCTTCCCATCAAATTTAATCAAACATAAGCTCAAAAACTCATATGGGTTTGAGAGAATAAAAATTCATACAAAATTCATTAAATTTCAAAACTTTAAAACTCAAAACTTACCAAAATAACCTCCTTTTAATTTTTAGCCTTGAAATCCCTTTTGATCTACCTTCTGAACTCTCTTTTCGTGCAAAAATAGCATGGGTTAATATTCCCCTTTCAACCCATGAAAAACCCCTTAAAAACTCATTAAAAAGTTTAGAATTTTACCTTAAATCTTGTAAAAATCCTTGACCTTGCTTCTAAAAATTGTTTCGGGGCTATATTTGCAAAGTTTGAGGTTGAGAAATTTTTTTGAAGGTCTCAACAATGGCTGCCAAATTTGGGAGGAGAAGAAAGAGAAAAAAAATTGTGATAACTAAGCCTTAAATGCTCACTTATCCATTAAGTGACTCATGGTCACCCACTTGATTACCCCTAGGCGTCCTCATGTCATTGGGCCACATTTCTAGCCTTGGTGGCCCAATCACATCCGGTTAAGTGTCTACTTTGTAGGGCCAAAAATTCACACAATGTAATTTTTCATCACGTAATATTTTTCTTATACTGCCGTGGTCAAATTAGCGTATTTCATATCCTTAGACTGTATAAAAATATTTGACTTACTTTTCGTTCAATTTTGGAGGCCAATCATAACATTTTCTGTATCTATGTTTTCACATAGTAGTATTCTTATACTGCTCTGGCCTCCATTCTATCCCAAGTTAGGATTTGGACAACCTCTGTGTCCTATTCACATTCTAATCATCCATTCGTTTATACCACAATTTTACAATTAATTGTGATATAAAATTTATTTTATGGGTATTATTCACAAAATTTTGAGTAATTTAACTCATAAAATCTGTATTCTACCATACTCAACATTTCATCACTTTTGCCATAAAAAATACAATCAATGCCGTTTATTCATACTTTATCATAATTTTTACAAAAATTACAACTTTTACAAAAATCACACATTTTTTTTAAAAGTAAATTCATTAATTAAACCCAATTAAATAATATGTTTTATTAATGAAATTTTCTCAGTCATTACAGGTAGAGTCCAGCCTGCTAATTGAGACAAAATCTAGAAAAGTCCAGTTTTTTGTTCTTAAAGATTTTGAGCTTCAAAGCTCAATCCGACTTGTTTTAACAAATCCTAGAACATGAAAAATACATAAAAACCATAAATTATCATACCAATAAAACATGTAAATATCTTTCCCCAAACTTTTATGCATAAAACATGTTTAAAATTTTCAAACATTGATTTTTATAGCACTTTACAAAAACGTGATTTAAATAGGAAATTGTTCAAACTCAAAACAAACAAAATTAAATTTACATACACACAAAAGCATAAGCCCATATCATGAAATGAAGAACAATTATATAATTAAAACATAGTAATTTAGAATAAAGGGAAGGTAGAGAAGAATTTAGGTTTTTTGTTAGAAACTCTACCTTGTTTTCTTGAGAAATTGTTATTAGGCCCGACTTTTTGATTGAAGAAAGAGATCCTAAGTTGAGATGGAACTTTTTGATCAGATTAAGAAAGTGAAGGAAACAAACGAAATAGAAAGGGGGAGAGAAAGGGTAAGTGGTGTGAAATGTTAATAAAAATTAGTTGTTTGATATGTTTTAGGAGTCAGTGGCTTTGGACATATGAGTGAATAATCTTATTGGGAAACTCAGAAAGAAAAGAAAGGGGATAAGGCCTTTGTGGGGAACTAAGACATGTGACTTGTTTAATAAGTCTTTTATTTTATTTATTTATTTATTTTTTAACCATTACATATAAAGGATAATAAGGGATGGGCTACCATGATATTTTGGTAAATATACTAAATAAGTATAGAAAATTTTTGAAAATTCTAAAAATAAGTAGAAATAAATATTGTGAAATAAATTTTAAATGAAACAAATTTTTGATTAACACACCAAAAATTGATGTAATTACCTTAATACGCATTAGAAAAATAACGGGTGTCACACCTAGGCAGTGGCCGGTGTTGGTGCATTGGAGAATGAGGTCGTCGAGCTTACAGAGGTTTGTTTTGGTGCATTGGAGATGATGCCAAGGTAACGGCCAAGGTGGCAGCAACGGGGACTACGCCGAGGCAGTGGCTAGTGTTGGTGCATTAGAGGATAAGGTCATCAAGCTTGTAGAGCTTTGCTTTGGTACATTGAAGACAACGCCAAGGCAGTGGTAGGGCTGGACGCCAAAGGAGACGAAGCTGAGGTAGTGGTTGGGGTGGGCGGCGATGGAGACAACGTCGAGGCAATGGCCGGTGTTGAAGCATTCTTGTTTTTTTTTTTATTTTATTTTGGGTTATTGAGGAATTAGGTGTGTTTGAACTTATTTTATTAATGGCGTGCTTGTTAATTCTTCACTATTGGATTTGAATCCAATGGACAAAAAAAGGTCTTATAGATGAAAGAAAATAATGGGTCTTCCTATAGTCTTGCCCATAATAATAATAAAGAAAAAACACAATAAGACCTTTTAAAAGGTCTTATTTATAAGACCCTTTTTCTTTTTTTCTTTTTTTAAATGAGGCTTTATTTTTTAGCCTTTAGTTAAAAGAGTAGTGGTCTAAAATTGCACTCCTATATAAACAAAAATAGACACAACCATATACGACCATAATTTTTGAAACCAAAAAATAATTAAAAAATCTCAAAAAAATAAAACAAAAATAAAAAGAGAAGCATTTTCACTCCATTAGTGATAGCAATAGAGGAGGCAAATGGACAAAGGGTAGGGGTACTTAATGGTAGTTTCTCAATGGCAGTTGCGGTCGCAAAAAACAGATCAAATAGATCACAAACAACCAATCAAACAATCGATCGAACAAACGTCAATTAAGTTCTGGCGATCTCCAATGGTGGACTCGCTATAAAAGGCTGAGAGGGTCGCAACTCATTGAGGTTCCAATAGATTCACGACCAAGAGGACTGTTGCACCAAATTGCGACTACCGCCATCGCTAGACAATGGCACTCGCACCGCACAATGTTCCCTCGCAACTTGCTGTTTGTTTTGGGCGGGTCGCGACTAGCTGTTGACAACCTCTAAGTGCTGCCAGCAACCACGGAGTTTTTTTTTTTCCAAATTTTGATTTTTTAAAATAATTTGGTGTGTTTGAACTCATTATATTATTGGTGAGCTCATTTGTTTTTCAACCATAGGATATTGATATAACGGATAAAAAAAAAGTTTTATTGATAAGACCCTTAACACAATAATAATAGTACTAGTAGTAGTAGTAGTAGTCGTCATTTTCAATTAAGCACTGACATGTGCAGCCCATATAACATCCTTCTTTACAAATATAATATTATTCGTGCATTCATATAACATTTTATTTGTTCAAATTTAATATTTAATAAATGTAATCCAACACACTGAACATCAAATGTTATATTTAAACAAGTTGAATGTAACATAATCATACAAACAACATCACAGTCACAAACCAAAAATATTATAAGTTGTTGGACTAATTAGGGTGCCTGATTGAAGACTATTCCAATAATAGCAGCGGCAGCAGCAGTAGTAGTAATAATAATAATAATAAAGTTTAAAGTGTTTTATTTTCAAAAAAAGAAATAATATACATCATGGTTCTATTTTCTCTTTTTTTTTATTTCGAGTAATTTTTTAGCTTAATCTTGTTTGTTGTATTAAATGCTTCCTTAAGGCTTACTGAATAATATTGCGGGATACATTGCTCCACGTGGTTAAAGTGGCTAATTTGAGCCGAGCTAAACAACCGATTAGGGCCCGCACCTGGAGCTCGACCCAACCATGTTTGTGCGGGCCCAAGTTTAAGCCCAATCCAATCCAAATACTACGGTTGAGTTTGGCATTGTCCTCACGCTTGCCAGGCAACTCATGTGGAATGACTCAAACATCGTGGTCGGCCTAAGCCTCAAGTTATATGTAATGTGCGTACCTTAGGTGTTTAAGGTTGGGATTTCAACTGAATAATTTCAACCTATCTCTAAAACACCGCAATCGTTGTTTTTTAAACAACAATCCTATTATATAACGATGTTTGTAGGAGAACACACACTTTTTATTTTTAAAATTATTCATTTTTAGACCTTTTAAGTTTTATTTATAAATATTATTTTACCTCCACTAATTCACTCCACATGACTATTTTCTCCCATTGTCCAATTTCCCTTAACTCTTTCTTTTTAGGAAAAAAAATTTCTCTCAATTATTACGACGCTCTAATACTCTCAAATCTCTTAGTTTTATTTCTCCAACACTCACAAGTCCTCTCTAAAATCTTTTAAGTTTTGTTAATTATTTTTTGTTAAAAAATATTGGTGATTCTCTGTTTCAAAGTCTCAATATTAAGGTGTGATACGTATTTGTGTGGTTATGATGACAACTACTATAGAATGGATGACCGAGACATAGAAAGTAAAGAGATTTCCGGCACGGAAGAAGGCAACTAATTTAGTGAAACGTACCAACGAATACCGATCATCAACAAAAACATTAATAGGTGTTTGGGAAGTATGATTTGAATTAATTTTAGTTAGAAGCAATGCAGTGTGTGAGAGTTTAATTATATTGTAGCTCATTTTTTCTTGACACTATAAAAACAAAAGGTTTTGGTTGAAATTAAAATTGCCAAACACACTATTAAATCCTTTCAGTTGCATCCGTATTCCCATGGTCTATGAGACATCCTCAAGTAGTTCAACGATAACAACAAGCGGGAAAATGTTCATGTATGTGGCAGTGCTTCACTTTGAGAGAGGAACGATACGAGAATTATAAAAAAAAATAATAATAAAATAAAAATTCTACGCACAAACATATAAATTTCGTTTAAAAAAATTTGATTGTTTCTTTTACAAGTGGAACTTGGCACTTGCTAAATCATGGAGAAAATGAGCTAAAAACACGGTAGGGAGTCTATGCAAACTTAGCTTTCATTTAACGTGGACGGTTATACGTGCCCTATGATCATAATGTTGTTAGGGGATCTCTATGTCGATTTATTTATGCTATGGATTTGCTGATATATCTTAATTGATCACAATATTACCCTCAATATCAAAATGCTTCTTGAAATACTACAAGAATTGATTTGGTTACATATTGTGACACAATGCACATCAATTATATTAAAGATCCTAAATCTATTCGTTGAATTTTTTAAGTCGTCAACAACTAATATTTGGGGTGAGTAAGATTATTGTCATGCCCCTGATGTGATGTGGCGAGTTAATTAAGTTAATTAAGTAAAAATTTTATTAGAACACAAGTTAAAGAATTTGGTTAATTAAGAAATAGTGATAAATTAAAAGCCTCTTTAACAAACATTTATGATGATAATAATACAAATGAGACAAAAACAAAATGAAATGAAATAAATAATAAAGAAAGAGAGATTATGTGTTGGGTCCCACTGACCCACAACTTGTATACACACATAATATCGACAATAATTAAATTACAACTACAGTCTAAAATAAAAAGAGAAGTTAAGATAATACATGCCTTGATTTTGTGATTCAAATAACCTACTTGGCTCTTCTACTATTCGTAGGTCCAGTCAATGGACTCTTCTCTGATCCTAAGCTGAAATCCATCTAGAGGGGAAAAGATTTTAAAACAAATAAAAAGTCAGCGAAAGGCTTGGTAGAACTATACTTTAAGACAGATAAATAATTTGAATATAAATTTTTTTTCAAAGAAATAAATAGATAATAGAGTTAAGTAAATAAATCTTTCAAATAAGTCTCATTAAAAACAGTTCATCCAGAAAGTACCTTTAATCTTTCTTGGGTAAACCATATATATAACACCACCGTAGTGGCCCAGCTAGGTTTTGGGACCTGCCCCCAAGGTCGCACGCTACGCGAACCGATCTCTGATATGGCATCATGCCCGTCTATATATTTCTATTAGTTATCAAAAATCTTTTTTTACCGAGTATTTTCATTTACATTCATTATGACGTTTATTATGAAAATCACCTCGATCTATCGTTTATGAAAGCAATCAATAGAAATACTTTTTCAATCAATTATTGAAAACATTTTGATAAAGGCCAAGATCATTTTAAAACTAGGCTACCAAGGAAGGGGTAGAAATCCTACTTCAATACTCATGCTGGTGTCCCACACTACAATCCCGATCCGCTATACGTTAGCTCCGCGATACCACCTACAACCTTAAATAGAAACTAGGTCTATCAGTATCTAGCTTGAGACATTCTATGTTACTAAATCATCTCATGGTATCCTAGTATGTCATTTAAGTTTATAAAATTATATTGTGACATTAAAATCTCAATCGGGGTTCAAAACGGTAAAAACAGGTAAAAAAATAACAAATTTTTACTATGCCCAGTTAGCCTGTCGGTCTCCCTGGTTCGGCCTGCCGGCAAACCAAGTCCGGTTGGCCAAACTTTTCCAGGTTCAGCCTGTCAGTCGTAGCCTGCCGAACTCATGAATCCAGCCTATCGAACTGGAAAATTCCAAAATTTTTCAAGCATGGGTTTTGGCCTCCGCGAGCCCAAATTCTTATTTCAACCTGTTTTTCTCTGTTTTCAGGTATAGGAAACACTCAAAGATGATATGAAAATATTATAAAATACTTTTGGACCAATTTAAACAAGATTTGTGCAAAAATTTTGAATAAATCCAAAAATAGTGGAAAATAGAGAAAAATAAAAAATATTGATTTAAATCCGTTTTTAACCAACCAAGCTTAGATTCTAGTTATACTAAGTTTCTCTAACTTAGATTAAAGGTTTTCTAAGTTTAAATGAACTTAGATTTCAAAATACAAAGAAAATTAAAAAATTTAGAAAAGTTTTAAAATTTAAAAACTAACATCGGATCGAAGCTTTAAATCTTGTTTTTGGTAGCTCAATCACGTTCCCGAGCCTCCAATCCACTAAATCGAAGTTTGAGCTTGATTTTTGATTCAAAAATTTGAGAGGAAATGAGAGAGAAAGAGAGGCACAGAGAGAGAGAGGAAGTGAGAGAAAGAGAGTGAAGGAGAGAGAGAGAGAGATGTGAGTGAAAGAGAGGGAGAGAGAGGGGTTTAAATAAAAGAGAAAGTGGGTGGTTTCACTGTGTGAAAACCATATGCCACTCATTGTTTTGCAAAATGGAGTGTTTTGCAAAATGGGGCATTTTTGGCATTTGACAAATTGTTTTGTTTCAAAATTTAAAATAACAAATAAAAATAATTTAAGGTAATTAAAAATCATTTAAATAATCAAAATAACATTAATTTGGAAATTTCACAAAACAACCTAATTAAGTTCAAAACATTCATTATGACACACTAATTTATCATTTTACACGCTAATAATATTTAATTAATTTCGAGGCGTTATAATTGTTTTGTGCAATTTTACATTTTAGACACTCGGTGGACTTTTAAGAAAATAATTATTGGCTTCAGACTAATTGACCACAACATGATGCCAACGATATTAATAAAGTGAGTTGTGAGTGTTATCTCCATCGCACCAGATGATGCTTCAGCCAATACAAGGGTGGTTTGTACGTATGAGAGTATAACAAGCACATACACAATGGAGTTCTTTTACATCAATAATGTGTACCTCATATCATCAACCTTATCGTCAAAATTATGGTAAATAATTACATTAACGATATTCAAGATACCCTTTTTTAGATTAGTCCTTCAAACAATCACATTGTTGAATTTAAGAGGTATTGTATAACAAAAAAATATGAAGCCTCAAAAGTTCAGACTTGATTTGCCCATCATATGGAATTTAACTTATTTGACGTTGAAGCATGCTCTAGAGTATGAAAATGTTATTATTTTGTTTTGTGATACAAAAAAGTGGGGTTTTGGATGACAATTTCAACATTTTGATATAGTGGAAAATATATGGTACAAGCTTTCCAGGGCCTTCACAATCAGCAAGGGATGTTTTGACTGTTCCTGCGTCAACGGTGTCTTAAAAAATTGCCTCGAGCACGTTGGACTGATAGTTAAAGAGCGGAGGACTTTATTGACTCCTAAAAAGATTGAGGTGCTAACATGTCTTAAAGATTGGAAATATGCTTCTCATCGAATGCAATATACAACCCAACCAAGATTTGATGCAGCAATTTACTAGCAGAAATGGTTGGCTGTCTATTGAAGTGTATCTCCCGTCAAATATCTATTTCATATAAGGGTGTGGCCATCATTGCTTTGGGTAAGCGATTTTCGTTTTTTTTTTAAATTTGTTTAATTGTTGTCTTTATTCTTCATATTTTTCGTTTATGGACATTTTAGTCCTTTTCTTGGGTTAAACTTAAAATTGGCTTTTGATCAAGGGGATAAACAACTAGGTTGAATTTAAAATTCAACGGTACAAATGTATTTTGTTACCTTAAAATACATGGTCCAAAAAAAAGGGAAAAAAAATGCTACTAAAGACATAATCAATGATACTTATTTTTACTCTTATCTGTTTATTTTTATTTTAAATTTCATTATGGTTTGATAAACACATCCAAATTATGTTCCTTTCTCCGTTTAAGTTCTAATGAACTACCACTGCCAAGAAAAGTTTCAACGTCATATCAAAAACTCTTCACATAATCCGACTAAAGCAGGGAAAATATTGTCTAGAAAGCAAATTAGTTAAGAGAAATGAAAGAGTTGCACTGTTGATTTCTAAACCTCAAAAACTATATCGGCACATGCACATCCTAATCCTTCTCATAATTATTTCCATAATTATATATTGGATTATGGACTTTGCTTCATGACTCATACACACACACAGAGATAAATATATATATATATATATATATATATATATGTGCTATTCACCAAAAGAAGCAAGGAAAATCAAACACTACAAAATTTGAGAAGGTAATAATATTATTTCCTATGAAAGGAGTTAATTAATTTCTTTTTTTTTTTTTTTCCATTTTAAGAGGGCCAATTCCTGTACCAACCAGCCCAAGCAGAGACCAACCCACTAATCCCAAGAGTAACAGCATGATTACAAAAAGGATTAGGCTCAATTTCAGCCAAACCAATTATCAAATCCGCAACATTAGCCGCCACAGCCATTAATCTCATTACTCTGTCCACCTTAATCTTCCTTATTTTCTCGCTCACATCTTCGCTTTTGCTCTTATTTTCCTTGTCATCCAAGCCTTGAACAAGCTTTCTCTCAGCTTGTATCCCTTGCTTGATCATTATAAAGTCAGATATTATGAAGAAAACGTAACCAAAAGACTCACCAAAAGCCGAAACATAGCTCATCTTCTTGGCCAACTTGGCGTCCAAAGTTCCGATCCTCGACAGCCAAAGAATGTGGTCAAAGAAGAAGTAGACCATTTCTCCGGCGTTCGCGAGGACGGCAAGAAACCGGAAAGCCAGGGTCGAGCCAGGGTTCCGTCGGAGGGCGTTGAAGCCGGTGAGGAAGCGGCCGCTCCGGAAGGCCTTTCGGCTGAGCCCCGAGGCCACCTCCCACTGCTTGGCTCGCTGAGCCACGCCGGGGTTGGTGGCCTCGACGTGCCAGTGGACGAGCTTCGACACGTATTGGAACGTCTTCACGAGCTTGTCGATGCCGTCTCGCTTCGCAAGGAAGACCACGAGCTTGTCCACTTTGTCGTTCATGGTTGGATGGTCTGGTATGTGGTTGATGAAAAAATTTGCGTTTCGTGTTTTGTGTTTTGTTTGGAAAAAAAGAGTACGTGTAGAGGGAGTGTTATTAGAAGGAACAAAAGAAAAAAGCAAAGGAGAGCCACACAAAAAGGTGTTTTTGGATAATAGTAGGAGAGTGTGTGAGAGTGGAGAAGCTTGTGGTGGACCTTGTTATGCAACTTACAACCACAAGTAGTCTATTGTGTCTTGGTTTTGTTTGCAAATTTTTGGTCCAAAGTCTCCAAATTCGGCTGAGTTTTTTGGCCTTCTAAACGACGTGGCATTATATTTGTTAAATAGGTTCGGGTAAAACTCATCTACAAAAGCCAGCTCCAGGGAAAAGGGTGTCTAATCCACATGTGTACGCTAACAACTTATTAATTTATCGATGTAGGACAAATACATGTTCCAATAATATTATCCATGGAACACGAAAGGGGACATAATTATCGAGTCCCTCTCTTTGCATAAGAGCCGTCGTGCAACACGTGTAGAAGTTTTATGACGTTTTATCATTTTGATAATGGTTATTAGTTGCCATAGCAAAGAGTCAAAGACTTGGACGTAATTATTTTTTGGGTTTTTGATATATTTACCCCTTAAATTTTAGGTTTTTTTAATGTGGTCCTTAGATTTTTTTTGTGACAATTAAGCCTTTAAACTTTACTAAATGTGACAATTAAGTCCTAGTCACAAAGTTTCTTCAAAATCAATACCGGAACAATAATGTAAGATGTACGTGATCCATTTAAAATACCAGTACACCTCATTTAATTCTAATAAGGGTCAAATTATTTAACCTTATGTCCAAAATTATAAAAATAAACAAAAAAAATTATATCATTGTTAATGATATTTCTAACAATTTTGTTGGTTTCTATGTATATTTTGATAATTGTAATGGTTGAAATTTAGTCCTTTCTCTTTTAAATGGGTCATGTATGCATCAGGTGATTGTTTTTCATCTTAATTTTGATAAACGTTAATGATTAAGGACTTCATTACCACGCGTAGCTAAGTTTAAGGACTCAATTGCCATATTTGGCAAAGTTTAAACACTCAATTGTTACAAAAAAAGTTTAAAGATCATATTGCCAAAAAAAAAAAACCTTAAATTTTAGGGGCAAATGTGCAAAAAAACCTTTATTTTTTAGTGAGATAACGCCTGAAATTGGAAGAGACAAGGATGTGCATATATTTCTTCTGTCTTTACTAGCTTAACGAAATGGTATAGAATTTTGATCCATTAAGTTGAGAGAATGTAACCTATGGCAAATCGGCAAGATGATCCAATCCACATCACCCTTCAGAGAGGGGGGAAATACACTTACATCTCGATTAAAGGACGACAAATTTAGAAAAGAAAATGCCATAACTTTCTCATCCAAACAACAGATATACTTGCAACCATAATGCCATGTCGTTTTAACAAAAAAATGAGAAGGTCGTTTCAAAGAATCAAACGACATTAAAAAGTGCAAAGTAAAAGGTACTGCGTATTTTTGAAAGTGTTATGTCGTTTTCATAAGAAAAACTACTAGGGTGTTAAAAAAATTAGTTAGAATTAACTTTTTAATTCAAAGTACTATGTGAGAGCTTTACACTCTAGTAAATTTTTTCATTTTGCAATGGTATATGAGAACTTTATACTATTCATAACTAAAAAGTTAGTTCTAACTAACTTTACCAAACAACTAGTATATTATAAAATAGTTAACATGCATGACTTTCATTTTTTAAGGGTCTTGCAATGCGGCAAAATTTCCAAAAAAAAAAAAAAAAAATGCAAGTCCCTACAAGAAATATGTTTTTATAAAAATTCTAATAGGGTGTTTGGTAGAGTAGTCAGAACCATTGGTTAAACTGTTTTTACTGTAGCATGTGAGAACTTTATAGCATAGTAACTTTTTTGTTGTCACTATAGCATGTGAAAACTTTGCATGGCTTATAACCGAGATTAAGGTTAAGATCGAGCTTGTCAAACAGAGAATTATATTGCTGGAAATTTCCACCGAATTTAAGCTCCCTTTGGCCTTTTCTTCTCAGTCACGGCAGCAAGTCCAACTCCTAAAAGTTGTTCGGCTTGATGCCAAGTCGTTTTTTTCTTAAATCCCCGTCACGGTTTCTTTCCAGTCCAACTCGGGTACCGCATATTTGGACATGGAGGAAAAAGGGGAAAAAAAACAAAATGGAAACCTTTTGTGGACGTTGTAACGAGGGACAGATAAAATTACGATTGATCATACTGCAAAAAGTCTATAGCATGCTAAAACGACAATCGATACTCCCACGAACGACACCGTATATAAACGACACTAAATTGCAAAACGATAACTTCATGCGACAGGATGCGCTAGAAGACGACAAGACTAGTAAACAAATTGTAATTAGTTGAACATTCAAAAAAAAAAAAAAAATTGTAAATACTTGAAAAGGACTAATTATATAATTGCATATCCTCCTTTTAATTATTGCTTACTTTGTCATTATATTGTTAAAAATCATAATAAAGGCTTCATTGCATTTTTTAGAAAAAAAACTTATTTCAATTTTATTCATTACATATTTTGTGAATATAAAAATCAAGTGAAACAACGTAACTATTTTAAATAGCTTATAAATATTCTTGTAGAGAATTTCACTCTTGTTGATTACTTGAATAAAGATTGTTGCTGTTGAACAAAACACATTATTCATTTTACATATGGTAAGCAGTCTTTTTAGTTAATATCAATTGAACGTTGGTTTTTTTGGGAGATTAGAAAAATATAATTTTTAAGTCAATAGAAAACACGGAAAATAATTTCATTTTCAATAAGTTTAAAATTACACTTTTTTACAGATTGGATTAAACATATAAAATTTATGTACTGATTCCCTTCCACAATTGATGGCAGCATGCTTAAGAAAAACGACGCATTGCCGGTAACTATAGCAATCATTCAAACGACAAAGTTCAAGACGACAATCAGGAATAATGATACTAATATAATATATGTCGGCAACGCCAAGGTTATGGAAAACGACAATGGTTTGAAAGGGGACTTTCTGAAAACGAAAGGAAGAAAGAAAAACATAAGACGAGTGATTTCATAAGAACGACAAAGTCTATAAACATATAACATCAGTCAGGAAACGTCAAAAGTAAATAAGAATATTTAACGCCAAAATAAATTTTTTTAAAAAATTATGTTAAAAGTGTTTTTAAAATTTTTATCTCAAAAAATATGTAAAATATTTTTAAAAATTCTTAAAACAAAACCAAACACGTAGAATTTTTTTACTTTAATAATTCTAACTAGCATACTGTTTATAAAATATATAGTATACCGTTTAATTGATTTTTCAATTAATAAACTTTCATATAGATTTTAAGGAAAATAAAATAGTGAAATAGACAAAACCCAATATTATCTAAGAAAAAAAAAGAGACTTGACCCAACAACATTTTTTAATGAAACTTGATCTAACAACTTAACCGCTTTTTTTGTGTGATTTTTTTGTTTATTAATTATTTTCAGAACTTTTTTTTTCCTTGTAGTGTGCAATATTCAATATGGAAACTGACGCTTTATTGAGGATTGAAACCTTATATCTCATCACTAAAATGTTTTGTTTTTCCATAATTATTGTCTTTTTTTTAGGGTAAATTGCTTAGGAGATCTTTCAATTTTTTAAAAAATGTATGATTTGGTCTCCATTTTTTTTTTTGGTATCTAACCTTTCAATTTAGATGAAAAAAACTAAATTGACTGACAGCAGTTTAACACTAATCATGTGAATTGCATATGTGAACTGTTAGGATGTTTCGAGCAATTTACCTCATTTATTAATTGATAACAACTGTTGCTTTAGTTGTTGTAACTTTCTCATGGATGAATTTATATACAGTGTGTGGTGTTTGATATAGTAGTTAGAACTATTAATTATAACTGTTTTTACTATAATATGTGAAAGCTTTACATGCAGTAATTTTTTTAATTGTTATTGTAACATGTAAAAGCTTTATATTATTTATAACTGAAAAATTGGTTTGAATTACCACCTGCCAAACACTGTTGTAATCAGAAACAATTTTGTATTGTGCAAAAATAAATTTTTAAGGTATACATTCACAAATTCTAATGGATGAATTTATATACAGTGTTTGGCATGGTAGTTAGAACTGTTGGTTATAACGTTGTTACTATAGCATGTGAAAGCTTTATATGTAACGATTTTTTTTTTTATTGTTATTGTAGCATGAAAAAGCTTTACATTATTTATAATTGAGAAATTAGTTTGAATCACCATCTGTCAAACACTGTTGTAATCAAAAACAATTTTGTGTTGTGCAAAAAAAAATTTTTAAGGTATATATTCACAAATTCTATCTGTGAAAGATTATGTAGCAATATTTACGAACATAATTTAATGATAAATCTATATATAACATTACTATAAAATATATAGGGTGTTTGATAAGTGGTTAAAACAATTAATTATAACTGTTTTTACTATAGTATATAAGAACTTTACATTATAATAATTTTTTTAATTGTTATTATAATATATAAAAATTTTATATTCTTCGTAACTAAAAAATAGTTCCGATAACTGCTGAACACACCTATAGATTCAAAAAAATTTTAACCATCAAAATCGCACTAAAAAAAAATATCAAAACAACACTTTTACTAACAGGGAAAAAAAAGAAATAATCTCCCTTAAAAAAAAAGAAGAGAAAACACAAATAAAAAGTTTCTTATTTGTTGTTGGTCTTCTTCGTTGAAGTCCTCAAGCTTTTGCTGTTTCAGACCAAACCCTAGGAGGGCCTAAATAAAACATCCCAAGGACCGCTTTACCTCTCCGAATCCAATCCTCAAACACCTTCTCCGATTAGCCATTCCCTCAGATTTTCTCTCAATTTCATTCTTCCCATCTCAAGATTTTTCCCTATCGGTTTCTTAAATTTTTCTTCTGCGTCTTCAGTTCGAAATCTTCACTCGCCATAATCATGGACGCTCAGAGAGCTCTTCTAGACGAACTCATGGGTGCTGGTATTTTCCAATCAAAAACCTTAATAAATTGTTGCCTTGCAAAATTACTTGTTTATTCGCACCTAAACACCATTCTGATAATGAGGTATTCTATCAACCCAAAAAAAAAGACCTTTTTTTTTTCTTCCAAATTATTTCAATCACTTTGATTTGATAAGCTGTTTCTCTCTTACGCTTACCACAAATTTTGCTTTCTTTCGGTTTAAAAATTGGTTCTTTGTCGATTTCTCTAATTATTTTTTAATTTTTCTTTGGTTTGATGAAAATTCAGCTCGGAATTTGACGGAAGAAGAGAAAAAGGGTTACAGAGAAGTTACTTGGGATGATAAGGAGGTTTGTGGAGCGTATATGGTTCGATTTTGTCCCCATGATCTTTTTGTCAACACCCGGAGTGACTTAGGTGAGTTATATTATTAATTTCTTGTTGATTTCCACTCATTCAAGCCTGTATTTGGTTGTAGATAAAGCTAGGGGGCAAAAAATCCTCACTTTGAATATCTGATAATTTTTCATTTACTTTACAAATGGTTTTCTTGTTTGGTTTTTTGAAATTGCAAGATTTCTCTAACATGTATTTATTTAATTATTTTTTGTGTCAGGACCATGCCCCAGAATACACGATCAAAAGTTGAAAGAAAGGTGATTGACATGATGTGGTTTGAGAACATTCTGTTTTAGGTTTTGATACTTGCTTGTCATATTTAAATGCCTCCTATTAAAAGAGAAGTGAACTACTGACGCGCATCTGGTCTATTGTTTTATTACATCATTTGAATTCTCATGAATTTCATAGTCGAAAGTACAGAAAAAATTATATCTTAGGTTTTAATTCATTTATTTGATAATTTGGTGGCTCTAAAGCTCAAGCTTCTGCTCAAAACTTGCACGACGTTCATTTTGTGCAAAACTTTCTGATATTTCTTCCAATGATCCAACCCTGTTTTAATGTTTTCCTTTTATGTTTGATTTCAGTTTCGAGAAGTCCCCAAGGCACGACGCATATGTTCCCAAGTTTGAAGCTGAACTTGCTCAGTTTTGTGAGAAATTGGTGGGATGCACTCCCTTTTTTTGTCATCATGATATCCACATTCTTTTTATGTTTCTTTGGTCATGTCACTAGTGCATTTGCATCGTAATTTGTAGGTGATGGATTTGGACAGAAGAGTAAGGCGTGGCCGTGAACGACTTGCTCAAGAGGTGGAACCTACACCTGCACCTCCCTTGTCATCTGAAAAGTCTGAACAGTTATCCATGCTGGAGGAAAAGATAAAGAACTTGCTCGAACAAGTGGAAACCCTTGGAGAAGCTGGGAAAGTGGATGAAGCTGAAGCACTCATGAGAAAGATCGATGCGCTGAATGCTGAGAAGACAACCTTGACACAGCAGCCCCAGACTGATAAAGTTTTGATGCTTGCACAGGAGAAGAAAATGGCCCTCTGTGAGATTTGTGGTTCTTTTCTTGTAGCAAATGATGCTGCAGAAAGGACCCAGTCTCATATTACCGGGAAGCAGCATATTGGTTATGGTATGGTTCGTGATTTCATCACTGAATACAAGGTAATTCTCCCTTCCTAGGGTAAACTTTTTTATAAATTTTTGCTTCTTCTTGCTAGTGAATAACAAAGAGTAAATTATTATTTTTCAGGAAGCTAAGGAGAAAGCAAGGGAAGAAGAAAGATTAGCCAGGGAAAAAGAAGCTGAAGAGCGAAGGAAGCTGAGGGAGAAGGAATCTGAGAGTAGAAGGAGAAGAAGTGATTCAGGTGATAGAGACAGGAATCGTGATCGAGATAGAGATCAAGAGCGAGACAGATACCGAGAACGGGATTCAGACCGTGAAAGACATCGAGATTGGAATGGTAGAACTGGTCGGGATGGAGGAAGAGGGGCAGATTGGAGATACAGAAATGGAAGAGATGGAGGCAGGGACAGGCACAGGGATCGGAGCAGGTCACGCTCCCCTGTTAGGCATGGACACAAGAGGTCATCTCGAAGTCCAGTTCGCCAATATTAGTGAAATGTAGATAGATGTCTGAGCTTTGAAAATTAATGAGGTAGATTTTTTACTCTCGAAATTTAAAACATGTTTTTGGAGTCATGAATTATTGTCATAATGGGTGAAACTTTTTTTTGCTACTCCCACAGCTTTTCTTGACAATTTATCATCTTTCTTTCATCAATATTGTTAAAGGAGAAAAGGGTTGAGGTAGGTATCATTTTATTGTTGTGACTCCTCTTACAATCTGTTTTGGACCTTGTTTGAGGTACTTTTTTACCCTTTATATGCATTTCTCTGAAACATTGTTTTCAGAATTCAGGTCCCCATATCCTGGGGGGGTTCAATGTTGGCTACATTCTGTGTCCTCATATTTTATACATCAGACTCGATATGTATGAAATGCCAAATGCATGAGACTACGGCTGGAGAGATAATGGGTTTTTCATTTTTGTGAGGTAACATATAAATCTCATCTTTGCTTGATATTCTTGGTCATCATGGAATCATATTCAATCCAAGGGGGAAAAAAAAACCTTGTCAGTCTCTTGTTTTTCAGTACCAACTTATGAATAATTCTAGAGATCTTAAGTGATCTAACAAATTTTTAGTACTAAATGATGTAGCAAGCGATGATTCATTTCATCAGTTTGCGGAATTTAAACAATGGGACTGGACTAGGCGTTATTATTCTCGGAAATAGGCAAATCGGAAGGGGCAAATACACAGAAGTGGGATATGGGCACTGGTCAGGGTGTAGAGGTAAATTTTGGACTTAATTATCTGGTTCCATTTTTAATAGGCCGTTCGGAAGATCAGTTGAACCAACAATTTTGGTTTAAGGATTATAACATGTGAGAGCTTTATACTGTAACGATTTTTTGCTTTTTACTATAATATATGAGAGTTTTATACTGTTTATAGTTGTAACTGATAGTTTCAACCGTTTTTTTAAGTGGCTTATAAATGACTTAAAACAGAGATTTAGCCTCGGTGGACATGAGAGTCAACTTTGACTGTCTGGAACTTGGGATGATGCCTTTTTTCAAAGTATTATACATGCATTTCTTAGCATTGGAGGTAAATCATTTAAATCATAAACTGCAAAAATAGACCAAATTTTAAATGAGACACTTGACGGTTAGATTTCAGTGGTTGACAGTCTCGTACCAAGTAATCATTTGTGCAGGGAAACCATGACTTTACTAGTCAGCTTCCTCAACCATATGGAAATCGATTAGCTTTGGATGATACATGTAATGGTTGCAGAATTCTTCTATGACTGGCAATTGATGATTTTTTTGTTGACCTTTCCTATAGTTATAGATAACTTTAGAATATTTCGCGATGTAAGTTGCTTAAAGCTCATGTGACTTGAAAAATTTTCTTAACCTCTTTTTAAAGTCCATTGTTTATTGCAGATCGTATGGATCCTTGTACAAATGTAACCTATTCACTAGTTTTCTGTTAAACAAATGAAAAAGCCAATAAAGTATTACTTCTTTTTTTTAACAATTTACGTTGGAGTAATTCCATGCTTTTTTTTTTTTTTTTTCTCTGTTGGATGTTACATCATTTGTTCCGACCCAAGCAAGTTTTCTCGTTTACGATTAAGCAGCAAAGAGACAGACGTGCCTAACGAATAATACACTTGCAAAAAAAAAAGAGAAAAAGTGTTGAATAGGATGGCAAAACAAAAAAAAAAAAAAAAGTGTTTTTGGAGTACAAATTATTATACCACCTGCAAGTTGCAACCTGTTATATTTCACGGTATATTCTTTGATGGGTAGAACGAGCATAAGCCAACTGAAATGTGTTGTATCAAGACTGGTAATTCTTAGTTAAAAAATGCACATTGTAATGAACAGAATAGGTATAAAAGAAGTGAAATGAGGCTATATTTTTGAGGATACACCGTAATGTGTTATGGTGAGAAATTAAATACTCCATGTCCGAAGACAAATTTATTGATCTGAACTCACTCGGCGCATCTTACACACAAGGTTTGCAGTTGGAATATCGAGCTGATTTCCTGAATCTGATTTGACTAGTTCTTTCAGCTCGTCTCTTGAGGTGGAAAGACAAGTGTGGAATGTGGCAAGAACTGGTGGAATTGGCATTGATAAGGCAGAGAGCACGTTGCTCAGATACTCGATGTCAACTGATAGCTGCTGTGCACCGCGATCAGTTATGTACTGTATCCCCCGCAATTGCTCCATGTAAAGAGCAGTAGCACCCTCTGCAACCTTCATTTCACAGAAAATAAAACAGATTTTAATATTTTTGGTTCATGATATGAATATTTATGACTGCAACCTAGAAACTTGGGATGTCTGCAAGAGCAAAAAACTTTGACAAAACAGGATGATCATTCAAATTGAAGCAATACTTGGGAAAGTGATAGAGAGAAGAATCAATCTAGGTAAATTGAGTTAAAACAAGGACTATATGTTAGAAAAAGCACATGATTGAAAAACGAGGACCTTGTTAGCGTATAGGCCAATACCTTGAACATCCATTCAGCCGCAAAGAACTGGGCCTCATCATTGTTGGCATCATTGTTCGAGAAACCCTCCGCAAGTGGCTCCAGCTGCTGGGGTAGAGTAAGAAGATATTCACCAATACTAGTAACATAGGCCTGAGGATATGCACTGAAGCTTGGGAGAGGAAAAGCACTTTGCTCCTCAACTGCGGACCATATAGGCAAACGAGAAACGTCACTAAGGCGCTGCCGTACCTTGGAAATGAGGACATCATATACCAGTTCATTTACTGTGTCGGCAAATGCTGCGACTCTCTGAGATGCCACTGGAAGTGCATGAAACCTGGGGTCTTTAGACTGCACAACATTTTAAATTAATATTAGTTAGATAATGAGAGGCCCAAGCAAGACTTTGACCGGTAGAGAAAGCACAGCCAATACAAATAACAAAGAAAAAACCACCATCCCAGTTAAAGATGTACTTTATCCTATTGGTGGGGGCTAAGAACTTTGACGTTCTTGCTTTCTCAAGATTGTTCCTAGTTTTGACGTAAGAGTTAAAGTTAAAAAGCAGAAGTGTTATTTTAATCCATCAAAATTAAAAACAAAAAAAAGATAGCAGAAGTATCATGAATCAGAGAGTTTATACAACATCCTCAATGCAGTGTCAAACGTCACAATTCTATGCCAAGGCCAATATTTAGCATTTGGCTAAGAAACTATTCTTCAATGCAATGCTATTCTTAATGGCAAATTTAGCCCATGCTATACTTGGTGCAAATAAAAGTTGACACCAAGTATAGAAAGTTGTAATTAAAAATTACAACTTTGTTGTGTTAAAATGATTTTATTTTACAAGTTCCAAAAATTAAAATTTTATGACAAAAGATAGATGTCGTTTAAAGCAATATATGCATTGGAGCACAACATAAATAAGATCAAATACGTCATCTTCACGCTTTTTGTGTTGGATATAACGTTGACATTAGCATTGCATTAAAGATAGTCTTATGTAACTTTTATTATTCAATATTAGTAAAAGAATATTGTATAGAGAGCGCGTTTATAAGTTTGAAGTATTAATTGCCCAGTACCTGATTTAAAAGGTTAAAGAGTTTTCGAGCCTTCTCAGGAACATCCACAAGCCGCACAGCTGCCACATCCAAGGCAGCCCTTCCACCTACAGATGCTTCCCTGTTAGTGTCCTCACCAACATTTGACACGCTTTGGTCTGCACGTGAGCCAAATACTGAAAGTGACAAAGTTGTGCTTAATCTAGCAAGAGTAGCCCTCAAGGAAGCTTCAAAAACAGAGGACCTGCTGGTTAAACAATCTGAAACAGTGAGGATCTGCAGAGCCCCTTGGACAATGGCCCATTCTTCCTCATTTGAAATCAAGTCAACCTTGCGTGCAGCCTGGCTTCCCTCTTTCTTGTCCAAACCCATCTCTTTCTTTGAACCGACACCATCAGTACCATGTTCCACTCCGCAGACAACTCTTAATGATTTCAGTGTCTCTTGCAAAGCAGAGATATACTGTAACATTATGTCATCAAGAGCAAGAATTAGCTCATCTGCCTCAGAACCACCAGTAAAGTTGATGCACCTCTCGACAGCAGCTTCAAGGAGTACGATAATTTGGGGAATGGATTCCTCCATTCTGCGAACTGTTTCACTGAGTTCAATCCCCTGGGCACCCACACCACGAGTAACAGCTCCCCTTAAATCAACCCCTGCAATTTCAGAGGATAGGATAGCCCTTTCCAACTGTCCATACCTGGAAAACACTTCAATCATCAGTAAAACGAAAAAAAAAAGAAAAAGAAAAAGAAAAAAGAAGAAGAAGAAGAAAGAAGATGAAGAATGCAGCTCGTCAAGTAAGCCATCACTGAAGAAGGTTTCTCATTATATACGAAAAACAGGTCAATGTTCATGCAAAACATACAACTGAAGTATATATGCATACGTGATGACAATTAAGACCCCCCCACCTTTGTTTAAAGGAGTCATAAGGCAAATATACTGCCTTAAGAGTATCCATCAAGACCCGGAGCTCAGAATCTGAAAACAAATGCTGAATATTTCTCGCAAAGGTCTGTGTCACGTTGTGCAACTCAATCAATGCCTCCAAATGTTTCCTCTGAATCTTAATTCCCTTTGGCATATCGCCTGACAGAATATCTAATATACCTGAAGCCAAATAAGATAACACAATTTACGAATCTCTCCCTAGTGAAATCATAAGGCTGAATATATTTTTCGAGGACCATAAAGCAAGAGAGTGCAACCTTTTCCCAATGCTTTTGTTTCAGGAACAACATCTCCAGTTGAAAGGTTAATACGAGAAATAAAACTAGCTCCAATAGCTGCCATTGTCTCGACGAGCAGCTTTGGTACAAGAGTTTTATAATCCTCAGGAAAAGCAACCATACACCTGCAGGTAACAGTCTGAGTGAATACATTCTGTGATGGTTTCCTTGTATCAACAAGATGCTATCCAGAGTATAAAGTGGAAATATGAATGAATATATATATATTTGGCATCCAAGAGTCTGGAGAGCTTACCATTTCCATTCTTGCTCAAGATAAAGAAGCAATTCATCATAGAAGCTTGGCAACCAACTAGAGAACGAAATTGTTGGAGAACTTGATTGAACACTGCTTGATAGCCTTTCAACTTCTGTCTTCTCATTTGCAAGCCTATTACGTTGTTTTGAGTCAAAATCTTCCCACAACTGTTTTATTGGCTTTAGGTGAACTTTTGTGTAATGTAGCTCTAGTGACTTGAATCTCCCAATTCGGATAAGAATGCCTCGCAAATTTTGAGCAACATCGACCTGCATGATGATTGCAAAATTATCCAAGTCACTTATCATGTGTACTAAAAGGCGTTGAGAATAAATGCATATACAAGAAGTCATCCAAATAGAAAGTCAAGTGTCTCAAGAAATTTTATGACCTTACGACCAGATATTGCATCTGTTAGTCGTGGCTGCACCATTGCATCTAGCCTATCCTCTAGGACCTCAAGTTGCTTCCTTACATTAGCAAATTCAGCAACCTAGAACAGTGCCATACAAAAGAATAAAATAACAAACCAAAACACAAAAACTGAAGCTTTCATAATGTAAAAGCACGCAAGGAAAATCATTACCTCCCCAACAGCAGACAAGCAATGTCTCATGTTGGCTAAAGTGTCTGCAGCCCGTGGAAGATCACCACTGGCAAAGACGTCCTCCACCGTTGAGCTCAATTGAGTTAATCCAGCAGCATCCTGTTGAATCATACAAGACGAGTAATTCAAATGAAAACTTAAAATTTTCCGGACCTACACCAATGATCCACACAAATGTGAACATTCATTAGCTCATAAAATATACCCACCTGCAATGTTTCATAGGCAGCTTCCATTCTCTGCTTAACAGTATCAACCTTTGCCAGGGCAGCTATAGATTCAGCTGATGATCCTTCAGCCTGCAGATCCGACCAAAAGGTTTGACAAAGAGAAAGCACAATTTATACGGAATATGTAAAATTTGAAGCTTGTAATGAATTAAAGCGGGAATTTTAGAATGACTTTGCTAAAATTCCAAAGATCAAACCTTCTGAAAGATTAAGCTCAAGCAAGATCACCACTTAACCACAATCTTAATTGCCAAATATTTCAGCGCAAATCTCTCCAATTTCCCACATTTTCTTGAGTAACCAAACAAACTAAATTGAGGAATCCGAAGGTACCAAATTTCAAACAATCATTCAAAAACTGCTAGAATATCGTAAATCCGACGATGGCCAACCTAAAACTCCTTCGAATTCCCCTGAAGAACAATACAAAAAGATCGAGAAGGTACCTTCTTGAGCTTCTCGAGGATGCCGGCGAGGGCGGAGCGGAGCGAAACGGCATCGTCGCGGAGACGGATGATGTCGCGTGTGGCGCGCGGGACTCGGAGGAGGGCGGCGGCGCTCTGCTCCTCGAGGGAGGCGGAGATCTCCTCGGAGACCATCTGGAGCTTCATCTCCAGATCCACCAGATGCTTGTCCACCGTCTCCTCCGGGTGCCGACTCTTGCACGCCGAGTTTATCCATTTCTTCGGGTCGAAGCTCTCCCCCGAGAACGGCCCTAGATCCAGCATCGTTCTTTGCATCCGCGTTGACTCGTTGTTCGACGAGTTAACTCGGGCTGGTTCGGAGCTCTGCTTAATTTGTTATGTTGTTACAGTTGGGAAATGGAGTCGTGGAAGGGAGCACGGGGAAGTGATGTTTTGTGAAGGAGAGGGGTCGAATTGGACTATCCTAAAAATTAGGGTGGTTTGTGCAAAATAAAAAAGTTTAAGATAAGAAACGGCGTCGTCGTACGGAAACGACAATTGTGTTAAAACGATCATACCTGGGAAAACGACCGCATCTTGGAAACGACATCATCTCCTAAACGACATCATAAAAGAAAAGGATCGCAACCCCTTTAACGCCAATATCTTAAATCTTCATAAAAGGACAAAAAGGTTCCCTCTAGCATGGTTACAAATAAAACGATGACAAGAAGAAAAATAAACTTTGAATTAAAAAAAAATGATTACATGAAAAATGACGGAATGTTGTTTTAGAAAACACAAGAGTGTTTGGTAACGTCATTAAGAAAATATCATTTTAATTGTTGTAATATAAATCTCTCATATGCTATAGTATAAAGTAAAAGTAAGCTATAGTATAAAGATTTTATATGCTGCAGTAAAATTATTCTAACTCTTAATTTTATCTATATTATCAAATGCAATTAATATATGTAGAAACTACATAAAATCATCAAAAGACAAAAAATAACCAGTCTCAAAATGAAAAAAAAAAAACTAGAAAAAGAACAGTCAAAAGGAATCTGATACAAGTCATCACATTAAACGACAACAAAATCTTATAAATGATAATATCTTAGATGACCAATCCAAGAAAACGACATCGTAGCCTAACAACGACATCTTTTTTTATTTTTATTTTTGGGTTGGGAGAAAAATATATTCAAAGTTGTAGGTTTTGTAGGAAAACGACGACGTCGTGATTTTTTTTTATTTCTTAGTTCCAGAAAAACAGCTTTACAGCATTATTTTCTTAGCGCTCTCAAAATTGTTACTTGATTCCTAGTTTTTCTTACGAGTTAATTGAAAATTTTAAAAAATGTTTACTTCTTCATTTCGTACATTTAATTATCAGACTAATAAAAACTAATATATATATATATATATTTACAGAGCTTGATTATGTTTTTAAGCTTAAAAAATAAAAATTAGCTGGCCGAACAACCAATGAAGAAAAATAAATTAGCTTATCGAAAAACAAAACATAAAAATATATAATATATTGAAAATATCTTGTGGGCTGTCCTTCGAGAAATATACTCAAGAGATAGATATGAACGATTAGGGAACATTCTGTTTATGGAAGATTCCACGCTCTTCTAATTACCACTATAAAAATCCCTCCCTCTTCGTTAACTTGCCCTCCAAGACACCCGACACTATAAGAAAAAGAAAAAGAAATAGCCATCATAGAAACCAAAACTCCAAGCTATCTCTCTCCTCTCTAATGGCATCTTCACTTGCTCTCAAGTGCCTCCTCTCCTCCAACCTCTTCTCAAAGTCCACTTGTTGCTGCCTCCAAGTGCTTCAACACCAATGCTGTGTGCAACTACGATGATGGCAGCTACGATGACCGCGATGTCGACGTCGAACGCCGATCTGACTGGCCTCTTTCTCGACGCCTCGGCCGTGATGATTTCCTCTCAGGTAGTCATCTTCTTAATCCTTCTCTGCAGTCTTTCTCGCTCTTGAATTTTCAGGTTTTCTTTGCTGCCAAACATGTCAGTTTATTCTTTCTTCTTTCGAAAATATGATGTTATGCTACTCAAAATAGAGGATAATATGGAAATGTGTTTTTTTTACTTTATAGAAATGCTATTCGAAGAGAAATTTTGTTGTTAATTGTAGTTTTTCTTCTTTCGAATTGTTGATCTACTTCTTAAAACATAGGATAGAAGTCGAAAAAATTTAATCCAAAAACATTTGTATTCTTTTTGTTTTGTGATGCAAATTGTGTGCTAATTCAAGTCTATGATTGATAATCTGCTTAGATTTCTAGGATTTGTTTTTGCCGATGAAGAGCTTAAGCCAGGTCCAAAACCTAATGGACCAGTTCATGGAGAATCCATTTGTCTCCACCCCACGCAGTCCTGCAACAGTTTTCCATAGCGGATGGGACGCAAAAGAGACTAACAAAGTGCTATAGCTTCTAGTAGACATGTTAGGGCTGGACAAGGAGGACGCAAAAGTGTTGGTGTACCAGAACACGTTGATCATCAAAGGAGAAGGCACGAAGGAGGAAGGTGAGCAGGAGAGTGGAATGAGGTACATGAACAGGATCGATCTGCTGGAAAAGCTCCACATGACCGATCAGATCAAGGCCGAGATGAAGAACGATGTGCTCAAAATGGTTGTGCCTAAGGTCAAGGAAGATGAGAGGTCTGATGTTGTCCATGTCAATTTTGAGTGGAAACTGTTGGCACTTAATTAGCTCATGTGGAGCGTTTAAAATAAACGTTAACCGCCGAGAGGTTATTTCGGCAATTAACCGTCCTCAATTGTTTAAAACCGTGTGATGGTCATGGTTATAAGTGAGAATATGGTTTTGGATCCTTGAGCATATAAACAATTAAGAAAATTTTTATTACACCATCAAGGAAAGGTTTGTGAGTGCTTAGAAACACAAAACAACATTGCAAAATTTCGACGTCAGTCCAAATTCACAGAAAAATGGCAATGGTAGGAGGTAATTCCTGATCCTATATTTGCTTCCGTTTTATTGATTTGGGTTGTTATAATTGTTAGAAACAACCCTCACATTTGGTATCTGAGCCCAAAAACACCTCTGCCTTGCATATGACACTGTGTTAGAATTGCTCAATTTGCAAGTTTACGTAAAAAATTTTTTGAGTTGATCTTGGGTTGCATTCATCAAAAGAAAATGACACGTCGTTTTTTCATATTGAGAAAAAACAACATGTTGTTTTATGGGCACCAAAATTAAAAAAAAATAAAAAAAAAAAATTTTAAGGCACATTTTTCCAAATTTGTTTATTTGGGATTTAAGTAAAAACCATGTTTTATGGTTTCGTTTTGATGTGCTAAAGTTGTATGTTGTTTTGTATGTATAGTTCAATGCCTATTATGCATACAATGTTGTGTTAAATAATTTTACCATATTGAAAGTAATTTGTCTATTGTGTGCTAAATTTGTTGTGCATAATTGATATGCTAATTTAATGTTATATGTATAATATTGTGTTTTATTATGCATATTATTAAGTTATGACATTTGGCACAAATTTAGATTTTGTTTATAATTTTTATATTGCCTATAGAATATGCAATTTTACATGAATAATCTTATGAACAAAATTAAATGTCGAAGTGATCCATATGATTTTGAATAATTAGAACTTAGCCACAGCACCTCTAATTATGCAAAATTATATATTAATTGATTTAGGATCACATTTGATTAAATGACATTTATTGCAATTAGTTGTACTTAATATAATAAACTTTATCCCATAGGAATTTTTATTATATTAGTATAACTAATTGGGATAAAATATCATATTATATTTTCTAATTTACCCACAAGAATTAGAAAAGAAAAAATAATTTGATAGTTTTATCATACAGTCAAATGAATCTAATTGAATTAAAACTTTAGCCCACAGGCAAGTTTTATGTCACTAAATGCATGATTTTATGCATGATTTACATTGGTAAAGCATGATTTATGTCTATTAGTCTCAATATTTTGGATCATATGCATGTTTGTTTTAATTATGCAGTCATACAACCTGTAAAATTTTTTTGATATTCGATGTGATATTTCTGAACTAAAAGGGGATAACTATAAGGTCTCGAAAGAGAGAATTCTCATTCACTTAGGGTGGATGGACATTGATTATGTTATAAGGAAAGACGAGCCCGTAATTACTGAAACCAGTACTCAGGATGAGATTGCCCTTTACGAGCGTTGGGTGCGATCTAATCGCCTTAGCATTATGTTCAAAAAGACCAAAATCTCTGCTGACATACGTGGTTCCGTCAAACAGTATGACAATGTCTGGGCATTACTGAAGGCCATTGATGAGTAGTTTGAAACTTTAGATAAGACACTTGTCAGCACCCTAATCATGAGCTTCTCATCCTTGAGACTCACCAGTGTGAAAGGTGTGCGTGAGCACATCATGGAGATGAGGGACATAGCAACTCAACTTAAGAATCTTGAGCTGGATATGTCTGAGTCTTTTCCGGTGCACTACATTCTGAACCCTTCCAAAGCCATATGGGCCCTTTAAAATTTCTTACAACACACATAAAGATAAATGGTCAATCAATGAATTGTTGACCATGTGTACTTAAGAAAAATGGCAGCTTATAATGGAAATGGGTGAAACTGCACTGACAACGACGAAGCGAAAGAATCAAAATCAGGACCAGAATCAAGCCAAGGATAAGGAGAAAGGTAAAATACCTTCCAAAATTGTCATTAAGAAAGAATCTAAGTGTTTCTTTTGTAAAAGGAAGGGACACATGAAGAAGGATTGTGGCAAATTTCAGAGTTGGCTTTAGAAGAAAGGTAATCCAGTCTCATTTGTTTGTTATGAATCTAATGTAGTTGATGTTATTTATAACACATGGTGGATTGATTCTGGGTCTACAATCCATATTTTGAATACTTTGCAAGGTATACGAAGCCTAAGGAAGCCAGTGGTAAGTGAACAATGCATTTATTTTGAAAACAAGATGCGTTCACATGTAGAGGCTGTTAGAACATGCAGTTTAGTTCTAAGTAGTGGTTTCGTTTTAGATTTAGAAAAGACATTTTATATTCCAAGTTTCTTAAGAAATTTGATTTCAGTTTCTAGACTTGTACCTTTAGGTTACTCCTTTAATTTTGATGAGACTTCTTTCAGTTTATTTTATAAATATGATATTGTTGGAAATAGTGCATTGTCTGATGGACTTTTCTCTATTAATTTGCAAAATGAACCATCTTATACTGCTATGCATGTTCAATCTGGCATTAAGCTTTATGTTATAAATGAGAATTCCTCTATGTTGTGGTATCGAAGATTTGGACATGTCTTCATTGAGAGAATCAAAAGGTTAGTAAATGACGGGGTACTCAGTACATTAGATTTTATTGACTTCGAGACTTGTGTAGGTTGCATTAAGGGATAGCTAACCAACAAGTCTAAGAAAGGCGCCAAAAGGAGTTCAAAAATATTAGAGATCATACATTTAGATATTTGTAGTCTAGACATGGACTCATATGGTCTGAAATAATTCATCTCTTTCATAGATGATTACTCATGATACATGTATCTCTACTTGCTTCATACAAAGGACGAAGCATTAGACGTCTTTAAGGTTTTCAAGGCTGAAGTAAAGAAATAATGCGGAAAGCAAATTAAGATCGTAAGGACAGATAGAGGTGGAGAATATTATAGTAGATGCACTGAGGAGGGACAAGCTCAAGGTCCATTTGCGAAGTTTCTTCAAGAGCATAGGATAGTTGCCCAATACACCATACCTGGTTTTTCGGATCAGAATGGTGTGGCAGAGAGAAGAAACCGAACATTAATGGACATGGTACGGAGTACGCAGAGTAACTCCAATCTTCTTAAATCCTTATGGACTGAGGCTCTTAAGATGACTATGTATATATTAAACCGAGTTCCGACTAAGGCTGTCCCAAAGACGCCATTTAAGTTATGGAAAGGTTAGAAACCGAGTTTGTGACATATAAGCGTTTAGGGATGTTCGTTTGAAGTAAGAGTATACAACCTACAAGAGAAGAAGCTAGATCCGAGGACCATTAGCGAGTATTTCATTGGATATGTCGAAAGGTCCAAAAGATATAGATTTTATGTCCAACTCACAGCACTAGATTTGTGGAGTCAAAGAACACTAAGTTTCTTAAGAACGACTTGATTAGTGGGAGCGATCAATTTCAGAAAATAGTTTCTGAAAGAGATCATACTGAAGCTCAACCATTTACATCAAGTAATGGATTGATCGTCATTCACAACACCATTCAAGTTTAAACAAATGTTGTGCGACTAATCATTGAAGTTCCACAAGCTGCTGATAATAATCTAGAAGGTCAAATTGCTCAAAAACCACTGGAAACAATTGAGCAACAAGTTGAACAATAGATTCCCCAAGAAAATATTGAGTCAACATTAAGGAGATCTACTAAAGAAAGGAAATCAGCAATTTCTAGTGATTATGTTGTGTATCTGCAAGAATCAGACTACAATATTGGAGCTAAAAATGATCCCAAAACTTTTTCATTAGCCATGAGTAGCTAAGAATCGAAGCTTTGGTACGATGTTATGAAGGATGAGATGAATTCTATGGCATCAAATAGAGTCTAAGATTTTATCGAGTTGCTTGATGGTGCAAAAGTCATAGGGTGTAAACGGGTTTATAAGATGAAGAAAGACTTATTGGGCAACATCAAAAGATATAAGGAAAGAATCAACTACAATGAGACCTTTTCTCCTATATCTAAGAAAGATTCTCTCCGCATCATCTTGGTACTCGTTGCTTATTTTGACTTAGAGTTACAACAAATGGATGTGAAAACAACATTTCTCAATGGTGAACTGGAGGAAGTGGTTTATATGAAACAACTAGAAGGATTCTCCTCTAGTAATGGTGAGCAATTGGTATGTAAGCTTAAGAAATCCATATATGGGTTAAAGCAAGCCTCCCGTTAGTGGTATTTAAAATTCCATGATGTGTTCTCTTCATTTGAATTCATAGAGAACATCATGTATCAATGTATATACCAGAAGGTCAATGAGAGTAAAATTTGTTTCCTTGTCTTTTATGTGGATGGTATTTTGCTTGCAACCAATGACAAATGTATGCTATACGAAGTGAAACAATTTTTCTATAAAAACTTTGACATGAAGGATATGAGTGATGCATCCTTCCTTATAGGCATTAAGATATATAGAGACAGATATAAAGTCATTTTGGGTCTGTTTCAAGAGACCTATATCAACAAAGTGTTGGAGAGATTTCAGATGAAAAATTGTTCACCAAGTATATCTCCCATTGTGACAGGTGACAGGTTCAATTTGAATCAATGCTCGAAAAATGATCTTGAAAGAGAACAAATGTGCAACATTTCATATGCTTCAGCTGTTGGAAGCCTTATGTATACTCAGGTTTGCACAAGACTTGACATTGTATTCGCTGTTAGAATATTGAGCAGATATTAGAGTAATCTAGAATTAGACCACTAGAAAACTACAAAAAAGGTGATGAGGTACCTACAAGGAACCAAAGACTATATAGTTATGTACAGACAGACTGATAATTTGGAAGTCATTGGCTACTCTGATTCTGACTTTACTGGTTGCATTGATTCACAAAAATCAACTTCCGGATACATTTTCATGCTAGCTGGTGGAGCTGTGTCATGAAGAAGTGCTAAGTAAGCTTTGACTGCTACTTCCATTATGGAGGCCGAGTTCGTATCTTGTTTTGAGGCTACCTCATATGGTGTATGGATCAGAAGTTTCATTTCTGGGCTTAGGATTGTGGATTCTATCTCTAGGCCATTGAGAATATTTTGTGATAATTCAACTACTGTTTTTATAGCTAAAAACAACAAGAGTGATAGTTGAAGCAAACACATCGACATTAAGTATCTAGCCATTTCAACATTAAGTATCTAGCCACAAGGGAGCGTATTAAGGATAAAGCAGTGGTCATTGAGCACATAAGCAGTGAAGTGATGATTGCCGATCCCTTAACTAAAGGCATGCCACAGTAAAATTTAGGGATCATGTAGACAGAATGGGACTTAGTTCCCTTATGTAATTTCATTGCACTTTGTAATGAAACTCTGTATATATGATATTTTCTTATTTCAACTTCAGTTAAGTGCACAAATTTATTTCTGAGAAATATCACTAAAGTTTGGACCTAGAACAAATGTAAGGTTAATTCATTAAGATACACGGGTATATCTTAAGAGACAAGATATATTGTAATACATTGAAGATAATACTTGTCATTTAGAGGACCTATTGCCATGATTTATGTATTTTGTTTCTTATTGTAATGGTTGATGAGATGTATGGGCTAAGTGGGAGAATGTTCGAACCTAATTGGCCCATATGGAGCGTTCAAAATGAACGTCAACCGCCGAGCGGTTATTCCGACAATTAACTGTCCTCAACTGTTTAAAACCGTGTGATGGTCACGGTTATAAGTGAGAATATGGTTTTGGGTCCTTAAGCATACAAACAATTAAGAAAATTTTAATTACACCATCAAGGAAAGGTTTATGAGTGCTCAGAAACGCAAAACTACGTTGCCAAAATTCTGACGTCAGTCCGAATCCACAGAAAAATGACAATGGCAGGAGGTAATTCATGATCCTATATTTGCTTACGTTTTATTATTTTGGGTTGTTGTAATTGTTAGAAACAACCCTCACAGAAACTGGAATAATGTACTGGTTTTGAATAGACTTGTGTTTGATTTCCTTTCTTTTACTAAAATGTTGGGAGGGGTTTCTGATACAGAACATTGAGGATTATTTATGTATGGTCTCTTTTCTAATATGTATTGTTAAATTGTTGTCCTAATTTTCTTGTAAAGCATTTATAATGTTTCAATTGTACATGACTGATTCCAATCAAAATGCCAGGATTTATAAAATCCTAACTGCATTTGTACAAAAATCTCATAGAGACACAGATTAATGAAGTTTTTACAGTGTTTTCCTACTATGAAACAACATCAAACGCATAAAATGGATGAAACATCGGCAATGACTTTGTATGGGCAGAAGACCTTTCCAGAGTGATTTAATGAATAAAGAAACGACAACGTATTGAAAACGACTTATTCTGTGCAAACGATACAGTACACTGAAATATATAACAGCAAAAACACTCTAGAATGACAATAATCATTGGCAGTATAACATTATTCTCGAAAGAAAGAACATAAGTCGAGAAACGACACAACTTTACCATCTTAACTATATAGATTCTAGTGAACGACATTATGTCAGGAGCGACATCTTGAACGTGGACATTTAGGGAAGCACGAAATTAAAACGATATTATAGGGTTAGAAGGCCGTTTGAGTCGAAAACGACACCATCCTGAAAAATGCAACAACGTCATTAGGAAGCAGCAAAATTTTCCTTAAACGATATCTGATCCTCAGGACAACAGAACATTTTAAGAAAGCCAGAATTGTGAGACTCCGTTACGAAACCGCAAATACTACACGTCACAGGGGCAGTGCTAGAATAATTGGTAGGGAGGATTAATGAGATGAAAAAAAAAGATGTAGTATTTTAAAAGAGACATGAATACAATATGAAGAGGGATGAAATATAAGTTTTTTAAAATTTTATATACAAAATTACAAGAAAAAAATTTAGTTAATTGCTACTCATTCTCATTTATGGGCGGCTCCGCTTTTGTCACATCAAGAAAACTAACAGAAGTAATATTAAGGACACCAATCTTAATATCAATTTTTGTATCAACTACTGAATTGTTATTGATTCATTCGGATCGAGATCCTCTGTCTCATAACCTTGTCCCATTCTCTGTCCTTCAAATAAGAAATTCCCATGTCATCACAACTTAACCTCCTCAAAACCAACAGAATAGCACTATTATATACTCATTTTATTAGGGTACATAGCTCTAGAGATTTCTAAACTTTTGATATTGTAACAATTTGGTCTTTGAATTAAAGACTTTTAACATTGTGATAATTTGGTTTTTAAATTAATTTAATAGGCTAAAATAGTCAATAAACTTTTAATATTGTAACAATATGGTCTTGAAATTAATTTAATATGCTAAAATAGTGATGGCAGATGCAATGGCACAATAACAACATAGTACCATAGTATGGCTAGTTGGGTGAGGCAACTAGTGGGATAGCTACATAATGGTTTTGTTGCAAAAAGGGTACAACAAGGGGGTAACGCGAGGTCAGTGCTGTAGAGAGGAATGCCATATGTTGAAGGCCATTGTGATGTTTTTCATTCAAATTTTAATAGTGACTAATAAATAGAACTGATTTTGCTATTAAAAATTAATTCAAGGACTATTTCAGCCTATTAAACTAGTTCAAGAGCCAAATTATTACAATATAAAAAGTTTAAGGACTATTTTAGCCAATTAAATTAATTTAAAAACTAAATTATTGTAATATTAAAAATTCAACAACTAAAAGAGATATTAACCCTTTTTTTTTTAATAGGAACCGAGTGGATAGTGAAGGAGAAGAAGAAAAGAGAAACAACTTACCAAAAACTCATTTGCCCTTTTATGATTATTAAATTCAAATCTCGAATCATGCCAAAAAAAAAAAAAAATCTCAAAATCAAATCTGATAGTTTTATTCCCTCTTTTTCCGACCTAAAAGTCTAAATTATTCATTCTCATTACAAGGCAAGGATACAACAACCCATGAGAAGAAGGAGATCTTTCGTCTCCTTTGATTTTGTAATCTAATATTAAACTAATGTAATTTTTAACATACAATATAATATTTTAAATTTTAAAAGTTTTTAGATTTTTACGTAACACGTTTAATATTTAAAATTCATATATTTATTTTTAAGTAACGAAAATATATTTTTTTCGATTATGATCAGTAATATCTACTGTACTCTATAAATACGAACACATATTTTAGCCCATTTACTGCTCTTGTGATACACTATATCGTTTTGAGGGAAAAAAAAAAATCACAATATTCATCTATCAAAAACGACAATATATCGG
>CAMOHE010050466.1:66621-80828 GCA_946598075.1 Artocarpus hirsutus | reverse complement strand
ACTGATTTTGCTATTAAAAATTAATTCAAGGACTATTTCAGCCTATTAAACTAGTTCAAGAGCCAAATTATTACAATATAAAAAGTTTAAGGACTATTTTAGCCAATTAAATTAATTTAAAAACTAAATTATTGTAATATTAAAAATTCAACAACTAAAAGAGATATTAACCCTTTTTTTTTTTAATAGGAACCGAGTGGATAGCGAAGGAGAAGAAGAAAAGAGAAACAACTTACCAAAAACTCATTTGCCCTTTTATGATTATTAAATTCAAATCTCAAATCATGCAAAAAAAAAAAAAAAAAAAAAATCTCAAAATCAAATCTGATAGTTTTATTCCCTCTTTTTCTGACCTAAAAGTCTAAATTATTCATTCTCATTACAAGGCAAGGATACAACAACCCATAAGAAGAAGGAGATCTTTCGTCTCCTTTGATTTTGTAATCTAATATTTGTGTTGCACTCTTTGTTTGTTTGATGAACCGACTTTTCTTTGGTGCTCTTGAGTTTTTTTTTTTTTTTTTTTGGGTCTTCTGCCTTCGGTGATTCTATGGAGCTTTTCCTCATATTAGAAAAGAAGAAAAAACAAGAAGAGAAGAAGAGGCTCTGGTTCCCACTCGATTCTTCTCTTCCTTCCACACTTGCTATGCCCATGCCTCCTGTACTCATATCGTGAAGGCCTTTTAGGTAGAAGAAGAGACGCTTCAAGCCTTTAATGGCCCAGGGATTTATGTTTTGTTACTTTTAATCTAACAGCGTTTATGCCAGCTATTACTACGTTAGTTTTGAGAGACAAAATGACATGGCAAATTATGATAGGAGAGACAGAGAAAGGGACATGATCAGGGGACAGAGGATTTCCATTCTTCATTGATAGATACAACTTGTATTTTTTTTAAACACCTACTAATAAAAACGTGATTATTTATATGTTAGTATATAAATTGAGATAAAAATTAGTATCTTTAATATATTTTAACCGACAATTAATGGTTTTTGTTTTGACGAGGTCCTTTTTTGTCTAGAGTGTGGTATGAAACATTTAGTATTTATTTTATTATAGTTTTTGTAAGGGTTATAAATATAAAAACAAACTTCAATAATGAGAAATTGAAATCAGTGTTGTGTTTTCTTTCTAATTTTGGGATTTTCCCTTTAGTTGCACATTTCGCTTTTGGCTTGGTTTATCAAAATTCGCTGCATCAATAAGATTACGAACTAAACAACATTATCCAAGCAAACGACAAGCTTCTAGAAAGGACATTGTATGAACCACAACATAGCATTCAACTCATTTTAAAAATATATATGTATAGTAATGTAATCTTTTCTTGATTGATAGAAAAAAAAAAAACTAATGTAATTTTTAACATACAATATAATATTTTAAATTTTAAAAGTTTTTAGATTTTTACGTAACACATTTAATATTTAAAATTCATATATTTATTTTTAAGTAACGAAAATATATATTTTTCGATTATGATCAGTAATATCTACTGTACTCTATAAATACGAACACATATTTTAGCCCATTTACTGTTCTTGTGATACACTATATCGTTTTGAGGGAAAAAAAAAATCACAATATTCATCTATCAAAAACGACAACAAATCGGAAACGACTTGTTCTATCCAAACTATACAGTATATGGAAAACTATGACAGCCCATTAAGTGAAAACGTTCTTGAACGACAGTGTCGTGATTCATGGGCAGTAACATGATCTTCGGGAGAAAGTAATATGCCGAGAAACAACCTAACCTAAGGGACGTTATTATAGTGAAACGACGATGAAATCTTCAACAAAGAGCATAATATATTTTAAATTTTAAAAGGTGTTTTTTTAGAGAAATTTTAAAGGGTATTAAATGTTTGGTAGCTGAAGTATTTTCTATTTCGAAATTCGTATATTAATTATTTTTAAGCAAGGAAAATAATTTTTAATTCGTCTTCGGTTCTGATTAGGGTACTCTCCACTGTATATTCTATAAATAGGGACAACGAACACATATGCAGCGCAATCACTTTTCTTATAATACGCTTTCTCAAGAAACAAAAAAAAAAAAAAAAAAAAAGAACACTTTCAGAACTATCAATGGCGGCCAAAAGCCTGGATCAACCTTTTCCTACTTACCCTCTCCCCACCGCCCGTCCTGGCCACACGGCCATCGGTTTCCCCGTCCCACAAACCGTTAACCCTTCCCCTCGAAAGATAAGCACGACGAGGGTCGCCATACTGCTTGTTTATAAAGTTTTGACTGCGGCCGCCTTTGCAGCAATGGTGGCTTTCATGGTTATATCTGATCAGGTCCCACGCTTTCCTTCTGTCAAACTCACTTCAGTCTCCACCACAGTCCACAACGTCTCCGCCGACGACAACCTCGTAACCGCCGACTTGCACGCTGGCTTCCTCTTCAATAACAGCCAGGGGAAGGGCATGGTTTTCGACCATCTCACCGCGTCCACCTTCGACGCCGAATGGGGTCCTCTAGCTCCATTCACGCTCTGCGGCAACCAGCGTTGCAATGCTTTAACCGCGTGGTTCCGGCTCAACGACGTGTCGTTTCGGGTTGGTACGTGGGACTTGCTAATTGGCGACGACGATGGCCATGTGAAATCGGGATCTTCGGAAGTTGAATTTGGGCTTGGAGCTAATGTGACGTACATGGGTAAAGCTTGGTCAAAACAGAGAATTCCTTTAAAGATTAGATGTAAGCATGTGAAAATTGGTTTCTCTTACAATGCCAGTTCTGCTACAAATGCACGAGCAGCTCAGACAGTTCATTTTGATGAGGCATCGGGTAAATGCTCGACTCATGGGCTGTGGGAAAAAGCTGAATCACGGTTCTCCTTTCTAGTAGTAGGCTTTGCGATTTTGCTTACCTTGCTACTTTTTATGGGTCTGTGTTTTCCTATATGTTTCCAGAGGACCCTTTAGTTCACTTAATATTTTATTTGAAAAAGAATGATTGCAACTTCTTTTTCTTTTAATTTTTGCTTTGCAATGTGGTTAATCATGTCTTTAAGTTGAAGGTTTATTTTGATTTTTAGTACATTTATTCCAAACCAATGTTAATCTTGAATTTGTCAACTTAAGTTTATTTAATGATTGATTATATGATTGATTATGTTTAATTTAGGAACATTGATTTAAAACAATAATTTTAATTGCAAATAGTGCACAACTTTTATTGGTTACAATATAAAATAAAGTGTTTTGATCCAAACTAATGTTCCTAATCCTCATAGACAGAACAACACAAAATAAACCAAGATCATGTCACATTTTTTGAGCGTTTAGGGATTGATTTTAACCGTACAGATACACAACGTAATTTTTGGAAATCTAAGCAAACCAAAAGAATGTCAGTATAGAGCAACCTAAACCAACCCAAGATATCACATTTTTAAAATTAATTCCTATCATCTTCTTAAAACGACAGCATCCAAAGAGACACAACATGATACTTACGAAAGGAAAAGAGTGAAAAACGACAGCAAATATATATGTACCTATATTTTTCTCTGAAAAGAGTGAAAAAGGGAATTCGATGGGGCATATTTTTCTCCAAAAAAAAAATAATAAATAAATAAATTGTTGCACCCTAAACTATTCACTTGTTGTATAATATATTTTGAACTTTTAATTTTGGTACAATGCGCCTTGAATATTGAAATCATTAACAATTAAGGTCCAACAATTGCTTTTAATGTTTGTTAAGTACTCTTTTTTACATGTTGAGCTTTATTTTTCCTTAAAATGATAAGCTCTACTCTTAGAAAACTCAAGTGCGAATTTTGTGAACAAAACTCTCCAAGTTTTTAACATTTGTTAGCTATTGGATGTTAATTGTTAGTGATTTTAAAGTTCAGGGTATACCTTGCTAAGATAGAAAGTTCAATGATGCATTATATAATAAACTAATAGTTTAAGGTGCAATAATATAATTTACTCCTAAAACAAAGAGAATAGGATAGTGCATGTGCTCCCCAGCCTTATTCGCACATTGACAATCTTGACGACTGCTACCAAGTGGATTAGAGCCAAAACTAGTACCTATGTTTTTGGCCCAGTATCATCCATTTGTCACAATCTCAATGCCAAATGAGTTCAACCAAGACTATTGGGTTTTGATCTCTGAGCAGGCATGGCAAGGACGTCCTAATCACAACACCATAACATTCGGTGATAAATGACAACATTGATTGAGAATCGGGGTGTATTATGCAAAAACATATAGTTTAGAATGCAACAATACAATTTACTCTTGGAAAAAGAGAATCGGATAGTGCATGTCACAATTCCTAGCCTCTTTGGTACATTGATAATCTTGAGGACTACTAAAGAGTGTGCCTTTGGTCTAGTATCATTCGTTTGTCATTGTCTTAGTGCTAAAGGAGTTTTACCAAGACTATTGGGTTTTGATCACTGAGCAGAAGAATAGAGGAGACCTAAGAAAGATGTCCTAATCACTACACACTTGCTTAAAGTGATAAACGACAACATTGATTGATATTGGTACTTTAAAAATTAACCACAGCTTATTCCCCCATAAACTAATTTATTATTGATTTACTAATGATTTATCATTAATAAATAAGTTATAGAGTGAAATTGGTTAATTTCAAACTAATAATAGTTGATTATTAATAATTTATCAAGTTAATCAAAGATAAACCATCAAGTGAATAAGTGATAAATCATAAATTATTATATCATTGATTAACATCAATAAGTCTCTAATTAGCATCTTTACATCACTGATTAACCATTTGAACAAAAGATCATTTTTCTAATTTTCAAAAATTTTAATTATTTACTTAAAAAATCTTAAAAAACCGGCTTTTAACCCTCAAATGGAGGATTCTAAATCCACCTAAAAATAATCCTTAAGAAAGATTCTCAAATTAGAGAGAAAAGACTCAAACTTTGTAAAACTTTGTAATCAATTTTAATATTTAAGTCCCCCCATTATAATAGCTAATGAAAGTATTTATAACTCTCTAATATAATGATAACAAAATGCTTACAAAAATATGTGAAAATTTTACACTATAATTTACTTTTTTATTACTGTAATATATAAAAGATTTATAGTGTAGCAACAAAAAAATATTTTTGGTTAGAACTAATTCTAAAACACCCTCATTTACTCAAAGACTATACGCTATATATTGAAAACTCTCACAACCCATTGACTGAAAAGCGTTTTAAGACGACAGCATATCCGGAAACGGCAACATGGAAGAGTACTTTTTGTAAAACACAAAATAAAAATGACGCCATACGGTTACGACAATAATTGAGTTAGAACCGACATCATCATGGAAAAACAACGATGATGTCGTTAGGAATAGAAAACAACATATTCCACAGAACAATACCTTATTCTGAAGACCATAAAACATTCTTAAGAAAGCCAAAATGCCAGACTACGTTAGGAAACCACAAATCCAAACCACACATTAGGAAAAGACTACTGAGTAAACGACATCATACTTGAAAACGACAAGGTTAGCAAGAAGGTCATCATCTCCCCGTAGAGTACGGCAAGGAAAAAAAAAATAATTAAACATTAAAAATAGTAAAATATTCAAAAGTTTTAAATACTAATACTTCAAAACTGAAAAAAATTATTTTTCAGGTACGCCCCCACTATGTATAATTGTAAAATTGATTAGGGTCAACCTTTTGGTTAGAAAATAGTATAAAACTTATAGTAAAAAGCAAAAAATTATTATAGCCTTTTGAGATAAGTCCTAGCCAACCTTAGAAATTGGTTCTAACCAATTTTTGGAATAATAAGTTGGTTATAACCAACCCCTAGAAATTGGGATAAGTCCTAATTTGATGCCAAGGATTAAGTCTTCAACTGGAATTTTTCATATGATATACGAATTTCGTATACCCCATTTTAGAGATTTTTAATTCCTAATTTTTAATGCCACGCCCACTCAGAGTCCAAAACAAACTCTACCAAGCAATTGTATTAAAAACTTAGGTAATGTTTGGCTTATCTGAACTCAAGAGTATATTTTACAACATAATTAAAAAGTTAGAACGATTTTATTATAACATGGGAGAATTTTACACTATAACTTATTTTACTTTACACTATACGCTGTTTTTGTTTGACCCTATAACTTAAACTAAATTTTCTCAACTATGTTGCGAATACTCTCCAAGTCTAATTTAAATTGCTGTTGGGCTTGGCAAAATAAGACCGAAATATATGCTTGAGAAATATTAACCGACAAAGGTCTCCAAATCCTAGTTCCCCTTAATTTTCACAACCTGAATCTTTGTAAACAGTGGAAATTATTCTCCATTAACACGAATGCAGATATAAAATCCTATTTTCTCTCCTATTAAGATTTACCGCATCTTCAAAAAAAATAAAAAGTTTTAAATTATAATAAAAAAATCTAAATCACTAACAATTTGAATCCAAATCGATAAGCAGGAACATATCGCCAACTACCGCTCTAATAAAAAAAACTCATTTGTTTTTAATCTACCAGTTCACTTCTTCTTCTTTTTATATATTTATTTATCTTATTTCCCCTCTTGAAACTCTTACGAGCTCATTATACTCATCTATCAATGGAGACAAAAAACCAGGATCGACCTGTTCCCGGTCACCCTGTCACGGTCACCGGTACTGGCGGCATGGCCATGGGTTATCGCGTTTCGCAATTTCGGCTGCCGTCTGTGACCACTTCCACTAATAACAATGCCTCTGTCGCCTCCAGAACTACCACCAGGAGAAGTGCTAACAAAGCTATGGTAATGGTCGCTTCACTGCTTATCTATATAATCTTATTAGCAGCCACCTTTGCTCCAACTGCGGTCATCTTCGTTACAAGTGAGCGCGTCCCATACGAACCTTTGGTCACACTCACCTCACTCTCCACCACGATCCGCAACGTCTCCGACGACCGTGTAACCGCCGACTTTCACCCCAGCTTCCTCCTCACCAATTACGCGAAGGGCGGCATGGTCTTCGACCATCTTGCCGCGTCCGCATTCGGCGCCGAAGAGGGCTCTCTTGCTGCGGCGCCATTCGAGCTCTGCGGCAACTCGTCCTGCAATACGATAACGGCGTGGTTCAGGCTCAACAACGTGTCGTTTTTGGCCGACTCATGGGACGTGGTAAACAGTGGGGATGATGAGAAGAACAAATCAGGATATTCGTATGTTAAATTTGGGTTGATCGCTAACGTGACGTACATGGGTAACAAAGGCTGGGCGAAACGAAGAAAAATTCCAATAAAGGTGAGATGTGAGCCTGTGAAAATTGCTTTCTCTAGCAATGCCAATGCTACAACACAGTCGTTGAAATTTCACGTCAACAAGGATTCGGATAATTGCTCGACTGACGGGCTGTGGTACAAAACTAATTTTGTGTTCAATGCTTTAGGATTGGTTCTTTCCCTCACGTTTTTGTTTATACTTTTTGCGGGTCCGTGTTTGTTAATACTTATATACAAGCGTTAATAGGACCCTAATTTGGTTGACTGCTTAATATTTTCTAATTAGTAGCCTCTCCTTTTCTTTTTTAATTTTGAAATATATGTTTTTAGCTCGATGCAGAAAATAAATAAAGAACACAAGTAAATTTTGGCATGGTTATGGGCACGCCAAGATGTTGAACAACCCCATCAAATTAATGAAAAAGCTTGAAAACTTTAATGTCATTTTTATGTAAATACTGAATTCAAATCTGTTCAATTATTGTAAATTTGATATAATTGGTTAAATATTATTTGAGACATTAAAATTAGATAAGTAATTTAAGTCTGATATATCCTCAAGAATTGACATCATTTTTAGAGGAAGACGTCCCATGCGATCAGATTAAAGAAAATAGTAGCTCACGAAATATTGTATGATCTACTGGAAGCCCCTTCACGGAAAAAAGCGACATCATATATATTAAAAAAGTATAATTGAATAAAATTACAAAATTCTTTTGGATGACAAATCGTCATTAACTACAATGTTAGCTTGAGAGGGAAGCGGGTGAAAAAGGAAATATAAAATTTAAAAATATGGAATAAAAATTAATAGCTCATATTTTCGACGGAAAAATTAGTATATATATTTTTAAAAAAATTTCGGAAATTCTCCCTCCATACAAAATCTTCAAATTTCTCCCTTTTAGTTCAAAATTGTAATTTTTCAATTTCACAATTCTTTGAACTTTTTCTTTCTTTCTTTTTCCCTTCCCAAACTCTCTCTCGACAATTACGTAATTCTCTCTCCTCCATCTAGACTTCGCCAAGCACAAGGATGAGATTTGTCACCTGCGCCGGCGAAGACGATGTTGAGAACGAGATCCGCCGTCAGTCTTCGTTGCCGTCCGCCGTGCCGGAGAAGGCCAGAGAAGACGATGTTAAGGACGAACCTCTGCCAGACCAGTCGTCGGCGGCTTCCCCTTGTGGACGCCGTCGACCGCGTGAGAAAGAGAGAACGAGTGAAGGAGAGAGAGAGCAGGGAAAGAGAGAGTGTCGCCGTCGTTGTATCCGTCGTCGGGGGAGGGGAGAGGGAGAAGAGAGAGGTTTTTCTAACTTCGAAATAGGGTGAGGATTAACGATTTTATAATTTGAAGCTGGTTGAGTTTCGGTAAAATTGAAAAATTAAAATATACAACTTTAAAGAATCTTAAAAATTTTATTTATTAGCATGTTAAATAATAATGTTGTATATTCCATTAGCTTTGAAAATATGTTGTTTTAGATATTTTCGCCTAAGAATTAGGAATTTAGGATGAGAAGATCTTTTTCCGCTTTGATAGCATGAGATAAAGTCATAACTTGAAAATAATGTTGGGAACACATAATATAAAAGAAAGTACTTTTTTAAATAAAAAACCTAGAAAATATTTTTTAAAAGAGAAAATAAATAATTTCTTTTTTTAGGGAGAAAATAAATAATTTCAGGTATAACCGTATAGAAGATTTTTCCCTTTTTCCCTTAAAAAAAAATCCCTTTCTTGAACTTTAAATCTAAAGAATGAGGACTAAGTTTTAACGATTTTCAATCACAAGAAAGCGTTATCGAAGTTGTTTTTTTTTTCAAGCTTCATAATTAATTCATCGTGTAGAAAAATTAAATACATTAGAAATTGAATAATACTATTTTTAACGAGATAAAACTAACTAATGTAGAAAAGTAAAGAAGAATATTATTTATGTCAATTATGACTAAATAAATAAGATAAAAATACACGTTGAGAGAAAAATAATTCAATAAAGTTAACATTGATAAATAATTTATGTTTGTCACATATCTTTTTATTCCCAACTACCCACAATACATTTTGAATTTTAATTTAAAAAGGAAGGATTCAGCATAAATTTTTACAATAATTGTATAGACATTGGACCAACAATTAAATACAAACAGATTAGGGCTTAATTTGGTATTTACTATGTAAAAGTTTGAGCCCTCAAATCATCATTATTGGGACCTGTCTAACTTCTAAGTTCGAACAAGATTAAAATAATTATGGAATGACAGTTAAATTGAAATTGTGAATAATCAAACAATACAGTAAAAATCAATGATAGTACACATGAAATTTATAGCGGTTCACTCTATAATGAGAGCTATGTCCATTGGTTTTCGCGATAAATAGTTTGATACAGATTACAAAGAGTTAAGAGATTTGTTATGAAAACAATAGCAATTTATGCAAAGTTTTTATAAGTTCCTCTCCTTCAATAATGAAGCTGCTGCTACTATCTATAGAGGGTACTGCATGCGAGCGTGGCTTCAATCTAATAGAAGGAGAGGGCATAGTAGTGCTTATAGTTGTAGGATACGTGTCGATCTTTGATAGGACGTAAACACCGGACTTCTTCCCATGTCTTATTTCATAGCTCAGCAAGTACCTCCTTGTAACTATTAAGTTCTATACATCAATTCTATCGAATTCAACACTTAGAAAATTCACAACAGCGAGAAAAGTGTAGTAGATTCACACAAAACGAAATAAGTAGAAATTGCAATCGAACCACAATTATCGAATTGATTGATCCCTCTAGTCGGTCAAGCAATGAGCAAGTGATGCTTACGATAACAATTTGTCCCGAATCGAACACTCCCATTGGGCTTGATTTGCTCTGACTGTAATTTGGATTTTGCACGTTAGACCTTTACTTAATGATTTGGGCGTCACCAAATCATACCCCAATAGTTAGCCGCTCACTCCCTAGTCAATGTGACCGATTATAGGAGTGAATTGGTTATTTTGAGCAGGTCCAACCCCTGATTTGATCATACATTGCTTCTTTTAGACGAAACTTTGCATTCACACCATAATCATCATCCTACCTCGAGAAAACACGAATGTCAATTACACATTACACATGGCATAGTATAATTGGAGCATTTCAAAATATCCCTGCACTGCTGATGTTAGCAATTGATTGAAAAGACAACACTTGGTTTGAGCGGGAAGTCGAAAATATGTCTAATCTTAGCCATTAGGTCATTTCCTTGAAATTAAATCCGAGCCATTCAGCATCTTTTTCAGATAATATGAAGTAACTCCTCTTTCTCTCCTTCAAAATTCAAGCTTAAGCTTTTGAGTTCTTAGAGCTTTTCTATCCATTAGCAGGCAAGATTTTCTTCCATTTCTTGATTTTCTTGCGACTTTCTTTCTGTAAACCTTTTTTTTTTTTTTTTTTTTTTTGCAATTTTGCATACTTTGAAGCTATTTTCTTCTTATTTTTCGAGAAAATCTATAATTTTTAGGGTTGTTTAGTTCTTGTGGGTTCTAAAACTTTTAAGAACTTCTTCGGAATTCTTCTAATCACGAATCCCTTGGTCCCTTGCTTTTTTTAGCCTTAGATTTCTTTCAAAATTCTATTTGTCATGACAAATGTCGAAGAAACCCTTCGATATTAGTTCAAGCTCAAGCAAAAGTAGCAATTCTTGAGGTAACAATGATGAAAGGGACGTCAATAAAGGGATTCTACAACAATCAAGACTTGAATAGGCTTCTCAAATTGGTGGGCTAGAAGCATAAAGGGCATGATCGATCAAACCAGCGAATTAAACCATAAAATTGTTTTCCCGGGTGTTCTTCAATGTCTACGATGTCTACACCACCGAATTTGACCTGCAGCAACACCAAATAGGACAATTGTTACTGTTGTGCCCATGGCTGCTACTTAGTCCATGGCTGTCGCATGTCCTACTCTACCCATAGCCATTATGCGTCCTCTTATTCTCACTACTGCTGCTTCTTGCCTCCCTGGCTATAGACCAAAGGCTTACTTGTTAATATGGAGACCAAAAGCCTTTATCATGAACCTTCCCCTAGTTATAGACACAGAACTATAAACAACGGTTGCTTTACTTGTCATCTGTACAGTCTTGCCTCCGGCCATCTTGGCCACATCTGTGGTCATGTGTGTTACCTCTAGTCAGGTCCCACACTTGCCTTCTGTCAAACTTACTTTGGTCTCCACCACCGTCCAACACCTCCTTCGACGACCACCGCGTAACTGCCAACTTAGACGCCAGTTTCCTTCTCGAGAACGTCGTACATAAGCGCATGATTTTTGACAATCTCACCGCTTCTGCATTCGACAGGGCATCAGCCGGTCCTCTCCCGCCTTTTGAGCTTTGCATCGTTGATACCATGTCTTGCAATGATAGATTCACCACACGGTTCAGGCTCAACGATGTCATTTGGTGTCGAGTCTTTGAATGATGATCACATGAACAAGTCAGGATCTTGGTACGTTAAATTTGGGTCAGATGTAAAATTGTGACATGCAAGGGTAAAGCATGGTCAAAATGGAGAATTCCCATAAAGGTAAAGGTAAGATGTAAAACTGTGAAAATCTCTCTCTCTTACAATAATATTGTCAATGCTACTAGACATTCACAATCTCAGCCAGTTCAATTCGATAAAAATTGCTTGATTGACGACTAGTGGGATGAAGTTGGTTTGATGTTCATTTTCTAGGAGCATTCTTTTTGGTTGTGTTTGCCTTTGTGATTTTTTGTGCGTGTGTAGAGTTAGGTCAAATTAATAGCTAGGAATGAAATATATAGGCTTAGAGATGTCAAATAGAGTGGACTAGCCTGGCCCAGCCCAACCTATTTAATTCGGGACAAGCGTACATTATGTCGTGTTTGAGCCTGCCTATTTATTTATCATGCCTTGCTAGGCGTAAGTTAATTTTTAGGACGTTAAGCCCAGCCCATGGCCCATTTATTAATGGACTGTGCCCATAAAGTGCTTAAATTGTGCTCGTGCACGTATCAATGTTTGTGTTTTTTGTTGTACTTTTAGATCTTAATATATCTTTCTCCTGCTTAATGTTAAATTTATAAAAAAAATAAAACAAAATAATACAAAATAAAATGAAAACACTAAATCGTAACAAAAGAAAGTACATTATTGATAAAAAAAATCTTTGTCTGAGGACAACAACATTGTAGAGTCTTATATGGTATAGTTTCCATTATTTTAGTTTTTCATATAAATTAAAGAGGGTAAGTATATATTGTCAATTAACAATTTATCAATAACAAAGAATTTATTTGATCTTTTTTCTTTTTTAATAAAATCTATTTGAAATTTAGAACTTCTTTATAAAAAAATATTTATTAAAATATAAAAGATATTAATAAAATTAGTTTTAAATTGCATATTTTAATTGTGCTTATAATTAGATCCCAATCATGCTTTTAACGTACTCGTGTTTGTGTTCGTGTTAGGTCCTTACCATACCGTGCTCTTAACATGCTTTGTGTCTAAAAGTTGCATTAAACCCAGCCCATTTAATAAACGGAGTGGGTTAGGCCTATTTAATAGGCGTGTCATGCTATGTCGTGCCTGCTTTTTAATATGTGCTTGTGCCGGCCTACTAGGCCTAACCCGTTTTGACATCTCTATGTAGGATCCTTTTGTTCAACTTTGGATATGTTTATTTAGGTTATTAATACTTTTAAGGAACAAAATGTAACAAGATTTCTTTCTTTTGCAATTTTGATTTTTCTATGTGATTAATCAGATCCTTTTATTTTTTATTTTGGGTTAGTAAAACTAAGGGCGAGGCTTAAGTAAAATTACATTTAAGGGCAAAAATGATATAAAAATTTCTCTAGCTCTTCTTATACACACGATTTCTCTCTCTTTAAAACTAGGTCAAAAAATATTTAAAATTTTTTTTATAATTATCAAGCACTAACCAAAAAAACGATAGAAACTATCCACTGCCAAGTATCTCAAAAATGGCTTACACTAAAAGAGTAATAAGCTTGAATCTAAAAACTATCTGGAAAAAAAATAATAATTTCAACCAAAAGAAATCTAAGATCTTTTTTTTTTATTTTTTTTATTTGCAGGGCTTTGTAATTCTTGTGGTTCAAACATGTGAGAAAATGGTGATAAACTAGTAGTGGACGATGATACTTATGATTAATCAAACAAATATAATAAATCAATGACAAATTAAACAACTACTAGTGAGAAAAATGCATAACATATTATTTTCTGGGTTTGCAAAATGTGGTAAATGAAGGTAAACAACGGGTAAGGAGGAAGTTTTTTCTTGTGTGGGAAAAGAAAAGAAAGTTTTAAGGGTGTTTTTGGAACAATGAAAAGTTGTAAAGAGCAGTTATTAAATTTCAGATTTTAAATACATGGTTTAAATGAGGTGTTAGAAAAGTAGATTGGGGTGTGGCAATAGACCTACCCTAAAACTAATGGCCTTTAACCTTGGAGTTTCCCCTTTTTTGTCTCGAAACATTAACAATCATCACTTTAATTACTATCTTGACTTTTAGATCTCCCCCTCTCTGTTCAATTTCCTATAAAAAATGATGAAAACTCTCATAGGGATCGTTGAACTATTTATGGCTACATAGCAAAATATTAAATTGAAAATCAACAAATAATTTTTTCCAATTTTTTAAATGAGATTGTGAATGATAATTTTCACTTAAGCTGACAAAATGTTGGTTTTGCCCTTACATATCACTCATGTATGGCTCACATGGGTCTATGCATAAATAATTGAGAGTGTTTTTTTACACTCATATGCCAACTTTACCATTAGCATATCAATTTAGCATTGTATTAGAGAAGTTCTAACATATAGCAAATTTGATATATGATTTCTATTAGTTAGTAGATTGACTTTTTGTTTTAGCAATTACAACATTCTTACAATTTAAT